>BPLQ01012646.1:0-205233 GCA_021605075.1 Caerostris darwini | reverse complement strand
TCCAGATAAAATTCCGTTAAATTTTTTTCATAAGGATTTATACACAGTCCAGTCACATTAATGTGACCAACGGTCAAAGGCCAGAATAACGACTTTTGGCAGAGCGGACCGCTGCGAGACGTGCAGGAAGAGAGTCAATTAGGTTTCTGAAGGTGTTCACTGGGATGTTGAGTCATGCCGACTCCAGTGCCGTGGCCAGCTGCGCTAGATTATGCGATTGAGGATCCATGGCGATCGAGGTGGTTCCACAGATTCTCGATTGGGTTTAAATCCGGTGAGTTTGCTGGCCAGGGGAGTACGGTAAACTCATCCTGGTGTTCTTCGAACCACGCACATACACTGCGACAGATGAAGGGCCAGACTTAACTGGATGGATTTAACTGATGTCATTTATTTCTATCCTAATCTTTGTATATATTTTTTAATGATATATGTTATCCGGTAATAGTAAACTTACCATTGAAAATAAAAAAAAGGCATTCAAAAAGGAGAAAACACATCTAATTAAAAAATAGTATTTGTTGGAACTTTTATATTTTAAAATGCAATTTTTTTATTATTACTTTTTACTATTATTGAAATATAATAATGAAAAATTTTAATTTTTTTTTTTTACAAATCTTCTTTCTTCTTGGATTTTGCTATTTAATTTTATGTCTTTAAAATGTCATTGAGTTAAGATTGAAAATGTTATAGTCGCAGGGAGTGTATTTCAATAGTTTTTCTTATATTCTATACAAATGGAAACAATGTACCTTAAAAATACCACATAAAAATCCTTTTCTTTATCTTTACCATTTGTTTCAGCTAGTTTTTGCGATATATGTAATGCTGATTCTGCTAGAGAGTTGTCGTGTGAATAACAAATTATTAGTAATAAAAAGTAGTTGTTGTTGTTACTTATCTCACTTAGTAGATATCTAATCTAGACCAAGCCCACGTACTCGGATGGACTCATGGTTGAAGGGGAATGAAGCAGCTTCTGTTGTGATGGAGCACCCGTAGGTAGAAGTCTGACTTTTGCTCCGTAATGCTCTTACAGTCGTAGGAGACCGGGATCCACGGCTTAAAGTGGATTCCGAACCACTACAAACATTCATGGCATCGCTGGGACTCGAACCTGAAACCTGTGGTACAAAGCGTCAGAGCTCTAGCCACTCGGCCATTCAGGCCCATAAAAAATCGTTTTGTCTTAATTGTATGAAAATGTTTTCACTAAAGTAGTAAATGGCAAATAACATTAATATAAAGCCATAAACTTAATATCAATAAAAGAGATATGCAATAAAGCTGAGAGCAATAATATCAATATAAATAAGAGTAATAATATTAATATCAATAAAATTAATGATATAAAAGCAATGCAATAAAACTGAAAGCCATAATATCAATATAAATAAGAGCAATAATATTAATATCAATAAAATTAATATAAAAGCAATGCAATAAAGCTGAAAACAGTAATATTATTATAAATAAGAGTAATATTGTTAATATCAATAAAATTAATGATATAAAAGCAATGCAATAAAACTGAAAGCCATAATATCAATATAAATAAGAGCAATAATATTAATATCAATAAAATTAATATAAAAGCAATGTAATAAAGCTGAAAGCAGTAATATTATTATAAATAAGAGTAATAATGTTAATATCAATAAAATTAATGATATAAAAGCAATGCAATAAAACTGAAAGCCATAATATCAATATAAATAAGAGCAATAATATTAATATCAATAAAATTAATATAAAAGCAATGCAATAAAGCTGAAAGCAGTAATATTATTATAAATAAGAGTAATAATGTTAATATCAATAAAATTAATGATATAAAAGCAATGCAATAAAACTGAAAGCCATAATATCAATATAAATAAGAGCAATAATATTAATATCAATAAAATTAATATAAACGCAATGCAATAAAGCTGAAAGCAATAATATCAATATAAATAAGAGTAATAATATTTATATCAATACAATTAATGATATAAAAGCAATGCAATCTAACTGAAAGCCATAATATCAATATAAATAAGAGCAATAATATTAATATCAATAAAATTAATATAAAAGCAATGCAATAAAGCTGAAAGCAGTAATATTATTATAAATAAGAGTAATAATATTAATATCAAAAAAATTAATGATATAAAAACAGTGCAATAAAACTGAAAGCAATAATATTAATTTCAACATTTTTCTTGATAAAGAAATTAATGCAATCTCTTCTAATTTGATCATATGAAAGTAAATAATTATTCATGAACTTTAGTAATTTATTTGTTCTTTTCTTTTAACACGCCTGTTGTTTAAATATTATTTTTTTATATTTGCTTTCATTTGTCATATGAATAATTTATAAATAGCATGACAAAATCCACACATTTATCAAAAACTGCAACTGGTCTTTAAAAATTATGTTAGTAACCAGTAATATAATATGAATATAAAATTTCTCATTCGTACACAGTTAATTCAATGTAAACTGTTAATCTAATTTTCTAAAGAAATCACTAATATACTTTAAATAATTGGTGTATGTTAAGTTTCTAAAAAAAAGATATAAAATTGATTCATGGTATTTGAAATTCTATAAAACAAGTAATATAAAAAAAAAATTAAGGTCAATTTCTTTTTTTTTTTTCACTTTATTGCAGGAAGTCCTGTATAAATAATTTTAATTCATTTTTTTAAAGTTTATCTGGCGCCCTCTATGGGTAGATACATGCAAATTAATTTTAAAAAAAACTAAAATTAATTAATTAAATTTAATGAATGAATTAATATTTGAAAAAACTGTATTAACATCCAGTGTCATCCACTACAAGTTAAAAAAATGTATTTGAACTGGAGTGGATGAATAAAAAACGTTTTATTCACGTTTGAAAATTTGAACAAGATATATATAGGGAGAGTGTGAGCTAATAGATGGAATTTAATAAACGTATAATCAGTTGATCTTAATGATCAATTGATTATTGATTTTAGTTTACAGATTATAATTTTTACACAGAAGTTTTATTGAAAATCTATAAAAATTTATTTTAAAATTATAAGATCATTTAATCTTGCATAATCTTGCAACTTACTTATTCAAGGTTTTTCACATTATCTAACATTCAATACTTATTTATTTGTACAGGTTTAGAATAATAAATATTTAATAAATTATTCTTACATAGAAGTTTGGAGTATATTTCTTTGAGGTTTCTTTAATCATTAAAATGGTTATTAATAATATATCGATCATATTTTAAGTATTTTCTGTCATTAAAATAGTTATTGAGGACATATAAAAAAAACAATATAATAATTTAAAAATAAATGAAAAAAATAAGTAAAAAAAGAAAAAAGAAAATGTTCGACAAGAAAATTTATGAAAAAAATTATTATTTTATTTCTTCAGTCAAATGTCTTGCAAGTAAAAATGCTCTAAATTATTTCCTTTTAAATAACTAGATAACATAAGATAGAAAGGAATTTTTCGAAGTTTCTACATTCTAAATATCGTACATTTAGTGGAAATATTAATATTGGAACATATAATTACAATGGCCTTTATTAGATTTGCAATAAATTTGATTTACAGTCATTGTAATTGACCTATTCTGTGTAATTTCAAAGAAGTTTACGTTAGATTTCCTTACATAATCCCGCACAATTAAATAATGGAATTATAAGATTTAAAAGCTATATTTAAGTTCATACTGCACTCATGTCCATAAATTAAGGATAATGAAGTTCAGGCAGAGAAAGAGACAGAAGCAAAACAAATTTGACTTATTTGTAAAGTCTATTTATTAAACAGAAGGTGAAGAGCAAAAAAGATGCTATATGTTTGACATAATTAATAAAAATTGCGATTTTTACTTTTTGGAGCAAATTTCAAAAAAGAACCTATTTACAAAAAACAGTATAACATAGTTAGTATGATGGTTAATATGGAGTATGTCTCCCGGACGTTGCAATGCAGGCCTTACAACGCCTAGGCATGCTGAGTATCAAATTATAAATCTGATCTTGGGGAATTATACACAACTCATCAAGCAATGCCCTCCGAAGTTCCGGTTGACAGGTGGGACGGGGTTGACGGGCTGCAATTCGTCGACCAAGCATATCCCACACATGCTCTATTGGATTCAAGTCCGGTGAGTATGCTGACCAATTCATACGGGTGATATCCTCCAATTGAAGGCATTCGTCTACAATGTTTGCACGGTGAGGACGGGCGTTGTCATCCATAAACAGAAATTCAGCACCCATGGCTCCCCGAAACAAACGTACATGTTATTCCAGAATGACATCCCGATAGATGTGGCCTGTCATCGTTACACTCTGAACATGCAGGTCAGTTCTGGAACCAAGAATAATTCCTCCCCAAACGAGCCATCCTGCACCACCGTAACGGTGTCGTTCAATGGTGTTCTCTTGGTGGTAACGGGTACCTGGCGCTCTCCATATGAAAGTCCGGCGAGAATCAGACTGCAAACTAAACCTGGACTCGTCGGAAATCATCACACCAAAACACTGTTGCGGTGTCTATAATGCATGCTCTCTACACCAGGTTAATCGCAGGCGACAGTGAGTTGCGGTAAGTGGAACACATCTGACAGGCCTACGAGCATATAGACCAATGTGCCCTAAGCGTCTGTACGCGGTCTGCCTTGAAACTGTCGTACCGGTAGCTGAAGAGAGCTGACGAGACAGGTCTGATGCTGTGCTCCGTCTGTTTCTTTTGGCAATAACTGCTAAATACCGGTCCTCATTCGGAGTTGTAACTCGGGAGCGACCTGTGCTGTAACATCTACTCACATTACCATCATCTTGGAATCGTTGCCAAAGCCTGGAGATGACACTCTAGGCGATTCCAAGTTCCTCGGATACTTCCAGCTGGGTACGTCCACATTCCAGTCTTCCGATAATTCTACCACGTAAAAAATCATCCAAATGCTTCCTTTGTGCCATAACTATGCGGTTATTGCACTGAAAGGCTTTTAAAGCACTTGTGAACAATTTTACTTCTTTGCCACCATTCCTTATATATCCCTCTCTTACACTCTCGTCATTGCGACGTACTATCCGCGCCATCTGGTGGTTTCCTGTAATTTGCATATTCTTCTTCAAGATGTGTGTGATAATTCTACAGGTGAAATTTTTATTTTAGAGTTCAATTTCTGTGTGATTCTGAATTATCCTTAATTTATGGACATGAGTGTATTATAGGGATTCTAAAGATAAGTGTTTTTTGTTCCAATGCAGCTGGCAAACACTTAGACAGTTGTCTTGGATGCCATAAGGCAAGCGCTGCACCGATGTTTCCCACACCGTTAATTTGGAGATAAGCGGCGGACGCGGAGTAACACGTACCTCCGCAATACTCTACGATCCTGTTAGACCGGAACGAAATGTCGAAAATTACAGATGGGATATGGATTATGACATGGGATATGACTTGTTGCATTGTGATTAGTAATAGACCATAGGCTCATTGGTTGTTGTCGTATCCCTCACTGAAGGAGGATAGAGGGGTCCAGCTTCTGTTCTGATGGACCTCCCGTAGGTAGAAATCTGACTTCTACTCCGTGACGCTCTTACAGTTATATGAGATATGGGAACTACAGTTTAAAGTGGATTCTGAACCACTACAAACATCCTTGGCACCTCCGGGACTCGAACCCAAAACCTGTGGCACCGAGCGCCAGAGTGCTAGATACTCGGCCATTCAGGCCACGGATCATTGGTGTCGACACTATTTACAAATGTCGAAACCGATGAGGAATGAGGGAAGCTAACCCTCCTCCCCAACTGACGGAATTTCTTAAAGGGAGATTTTTGGAGAAAAAGGAAGAGAGTTCTGCGACGAGTCGACAAGTAGTGTTGTTTTTCTCTTTTTCTGTGAAATGACTGAATAGACAGGTGTTTCCGTCTGTTTTCAAAGTTATCCCCTTGTGGTATAGTAAATAGCGCAGTGTGATAGTTAAAGTCTGCTTCAGACCGAGGGGATTAGTTTCGTCGTAGACTCGAAAACTTTGATTATCTCCATTCTTAAGTGAACTGCACTTGTGCATCTGTTGTTGTTGTAGTTATCATGTCCATGGATTTAAAATAAAAATATCAAAGTTAGATCAAGTCAAAAGTCTTCACGATAGTGGCCGCTGGCAACGGCGCCGCTTCACTATACAGGACTTCTCTTAAGTTGGCCTCGGTTGGCACCCTACCCAATTGCAAATCATGGGGAGGGAGTGCTGGGCACTCCAGAATGTGCTTAGGTATTAGGAAAGCGTTGGGGGGGTGTATTCCATGGTCTTCCAATTTCTGCAGGGGATGTATTCTATGGTCTTGTGTGGGAGAATCTACATCCCTCTGTAATGATTAGTTCTGAGTATGTTAATAACTAATGTCAACTTCCTGCTTGTGCATCTAATTCATATCTTTAAATTTCATGTATAAAATTTCATGTACATGTTTAAATTTCTGTGTATATATAGATATATAAGAAGTGTAAATTAAATTTAAATTGTTTCCATGAACCTGAAAACGGTCCTCTTCTTGAAGGCGTTATAGGTCTAGTATAAGTATATAATTGCCCTGAATGAGACGTAGGGACTGGGAGAAACCGGCAAAAACTAGATCGTCAATGATTTAACGCCATATAATCTGACTTGAAAGTAACTATTCAAATTTTTATCCATTAAATAATTAATTTTTATAACATCAATTATTATTATTATTATTTTGCTTTTAATTCGTTTCTTTACGTTAAAACTTTTGTACATATTTGTAATTTATAGATTTCAATTATTCGTTTTAGCAGATTTTTTTAGAATTACTGAATTAACGGAAATTAATCGCCCGGAATAAAGTAAAAAGAAAACTCGAAATCCATTAAAAGCACTAAATTCACTGACTGACAGATATGCAAAACGCTAATTTAGAATGCATACTTCTAGCATCTGAAAGAGTCAACCATTTGAAAAACGGAACCGGAAAAGAATGCTAGTTTTTATTATACGTATAAATACAGTAAATTTAAATATTATAAATTCCAACAAAATATATTTTTGAGTTGCCAATCTGTATCATATGTACTGCCATTAAAAATATTTTCCTAACAAATTCAAAATATTTAAAGAAAAAAATAAAAATTAGATGAATTTCATATAAAAACTTTATTTATTTCTGCATGTTCTAAGCCTTATAAAGAATTTAATTTGAACATAATTAAATAATTCAAAAGGAAATTTAAAAAAAAAAAATGAAAATTTATCGTTTTTTTTTTTTTTTTTTATTGTTTTCTATTTTGTATAAATACAGTAAATTTAAATATTATAAATTTCAACAACTATATTTCTTGTGAAGACAAACTGCATCAAAAAATTACATTGAATTCCATTCCATTAAAGAATATTTCTCTAACAAACTAATAGTAATTACAAAAAATAATAAAAATTAGATGAATTTCATATGAAAGGCTTTATTTATTTCTGCTTGTTCTAAACTTAATCTAAATTTTAATGTGAACATAATTAAATAATTCAAAAGGAAATATTTTCAAAATAGTTTAAAATGATTATTTATAGTTTTTTATTTTGTATTGTTTTTTTTTTTTAAAAATTTTTTTTTTTTTATCGTTTATTTGTTTTATCGTTTTTTTTTTTTTTTATCGTTTTAATATTTTTTTATCGTTTTCTAATTTTTAATCGTTTTTTATTTTTAGCATTATTTTCCATTTTTATCGTTTGTTATTCTCATCATTCGTTATTTTTCATCGTTTGCTATTTTTTAACGTTTTTTTTTTTTTTTTTTTTTTTTTTTTTTTTAATTTTTTACTTTTTATAATTTTTCATTTTTTTTAAACGATAAATGAATATTTATCGTTTTTAATTTTTTTTATATTCGTTTTCAAGACTTTGGAATATTTAATTGTTGAAAAATAAACTGTATCATTAAAAAAATTATTATAAATAGAATGACAAATACAAAGGACAAAAATAGAAAATTACATTGAGAATGCCAATTATTTGAACATTTATATGTTTTTTAATACTTCATTCATATTTTTTAATGTTAAAACATTTAGAATCTATTATTCTTTATTAAATTTTTTTTCCATATTATTTTGAATAGAGAGATAAATATATTTTTGTAAGTATTTTATCCAAAAAATTTAAAACAATCACAGATTTTTCAAAAACTAAGATTTAAAAAAAATCATCTGATCTACTTGAACTGAATCGATATTTAATGAAATATTTGATGCATATTTAAATTTTTATAAAACTTTAAATTGCTTAATTAAAATAAGTCTCAAATTTATTTTCTATTTCATTCCCTATCATTCATTCAAAGCATAATAAATAACTTCAAAATAGCATGATGAAATGAATTCTTTCCTTAATTAAAGAAAAAAAATTAATTGCAATTTTTTGAATTAAAAAAGGCTCTGTGTTATCGGTTAAGTTGCTGATTGAAGTTGCAAAAATATAAAAGAATTTCGTAGCATTTTGAAATGAGATTTGAATCTTTAATAAAGGATTTTAATGAAAGATGTCAAACTAATTTAAGAAAGGAAATGATTATTTCGTCCAGACAAAGAGGAATTACAATAGATTTTTCTTCATTCTTTTTTTAAAGAAAACTCACCTATATTGCCGTTTAATCACAATTCTGTTTTTCAGAATTTAATTGCAATTTCGTAATGTGTTATCGATCTTAGCATCCACATAGTAAAAAAAAAAAAACTATTGAACTCTTCTTTTTCGTCGTAAAATAACTACTCAACACTGAGAATAATTCTCAAATTATAAGGAAATTTCTTTTTTTATTTATTTTTGTGTTTAAAATATTTTATTGCATTCAAATCGAATGTTTTAATGATCAATTTCTTCATTCAATAATTCTGCTATTGAAAATATTAATCTTGAATTGAAACATAATGCATAGAATCATATGTAATGAAATTATTGTTAAATAGAAACTTTTTTATTTTAAATGTTTTGTTTTTATGTTATACATTTTTATTGATAGGTCTGAGCTAAATGCTTAAAATGATTTAAATTTTTTTATACGTACATGGCGATATTTGAGATTTAAAAGCTCTTAACTGGGATAAAATAATAAGAAGAATTTGTCATAAATTAAAAAAATATATATTTGGAATATTTTATAGCATTAATTGCTTCATTAAGAATGCGGGAAAAAATGATTTTCATATTATCGACTTACTAGTATATTTAAAATTTTCTTCAACAATACTTTAAACAAAATATGGCTTATATATTTAATTTTTACTTTTATTTTCTGAATGATATGTTTAGTTTAAATATGTTTTGCTTTTCCTTATACATTTTAATGCATAGAGTTTTTGAATTAAATACTTAAAGTGAGTTAAATTTCTTTATTCATTTATCGCGATATTTGAGATTTAAAAGTTCTCGGCTTCTATGCTTAAATAATGAAAAGAATTTTGCCATAAATTATAATATATATATATATATATATGGGATATTTTATAGCATTGAATGCCTTATTGAAATATAAAAAATATCATATAATAAAATATATAAGAATATAATTAAAATCATTATCAAGTTACTTTTCAAAATTTGGTTCAACGTTATTTAAAACAAAATATGGACCTTATTCGTGGCTCACTGGCAACGAGCACCGCTGGTGAGCATTAGGGCTGAGAGTCAATCCACTGGAGGCTTTATTGTAGACACTGCTTCAAAAATCGAGGAGACTCGATGGCGTTTGTGATTTTCAGTATCTTGCCTCGCGAGTCAGACAACTTCGTGGCAACTTAAAACAAAATATGGACAGACTTTTAAAACAAAATATGGACCCTATTCGTGGCTCACTGGCAACCACCGCTGAGCATTAGGGCTGAAATCAATCGGGAGGCTTTATTGTAGCTTCAAAAATCCCTCGAATTTTCAATCTTGCCTCCTTCTGGCAACTTAAAACAAAATATGGACAGACTTAGACAACTTAAAACAAAATATGGACCCTATTCGTGGCTCACTGGCAACGAGCACCGCTGGTGAGCATTAGGGCTGAGAGTCAATCCACTGGAGGCTTTATTGTAGACACTGCTTCAAAAATCGAGGAGACTCGATGGCGTTTGTGATTTTCAATATCTTGCCTCGCGAGTCAGATAACTTCGTGGGAGTTTCCGGGTTTTCCCCGATATGCAAATACGGCGTAGCTCCCTCTAAAAGTCCTTCTGGAAGGCAATGACATCCTTCTTCAGCAACATGGATCATAAATCAAACTTCTACCTAGGGGTGTCCGTTCCCCCCATGCCGCACTTCAGGACACTGAGGATTGACGCACCACATATATTCAATATACGCTTATATATTCAATTTTTGCTACTGAATATTGAATTCTTCTTGAAAAACATTTAGAAACAATAAAGCTCAGAAGTAGTATGAAAAGAATTTTAAATTCTATTTATTAAGACTTTTAAGATTGAAGTTTAGTCCACTAAATACACCATGAATAATTTATTTAAAAATTGCCTGTATGCTTACATGAGACCATTTGCCACTCGAATGACAGTTTCATTGCTACTTGGATCCCAATACATAAGGGAAAGGATATTAACATCAAATTTTAAATCATATTTTAACAAATTTTAAATGAATATTTTCAGGACAATCATATGGTGATTTCAAGTTATAAAATAACCTTTTAATCAACAAATTTGTTGGGTATATCCTCAGAATTTTCATTTGGGCTTTTGAACCGACCTCCACTGATTTGTAAACCTAGTACGTTAGTCACCCTGATGTTTCAGAACCATTTACATTAAGTGCATTTGCCAAACACAGCTAGTAAACATGTTGTTTTCAAGTAAAGACTTTTACTTAAACACGTAACATTTTATTAGGGCTTCGCTTGTCAGACTTTGAACTTAGGTATCTTAATTTTAGAAACCAAACGAGCTATCTACAAGACTTCACTACTTCTGCAACCAACAATGTATAACGTTCTCATTGTTTAAATAAATAATCAAATAACTTTTTCAATATTTTTGCTGAGAATGGAAAATGCTGACTTGAATTAGAGGAAGGTGTCGTAATAACCAGATGTACTCGAACTCGGAGTTATATAGTTCATGATACGTACAAAATAAATAATAGATAAAAGAATGTGAAGAATAGCTTCATAAAATCGAACAAATTCATCTGAAGACACATTCAAATGAATGCCAGTAGTATTTCAATAGTATATTTTAAGAACAGAAACTTGTAGAATTCTGTAATGAATACTGTCTGTCTTCAAAACGATTGTGAAATATTTTAGGGAATAAATAGTTTCAGAGGTGAAAATCATCGAGAGTTGACTGCATAAAGAACTATAATTTTATAAGATGTATTACCTTTAAACTAATGCTTTTGTTAGTTCTTGGCTCATTAAACAGAATGCTTATGTTATTTATACCCCAACAAAGGCAATTTTCGACAACTATTTTCTATGTTTTCCGCATTACTGAATTTATTATTTATCATATTTAAAACAGTCTATTGGTTGGCACGTTGAGCTTCTGAAATAAAGTTCGAAAACTCCCAAGGTAACATGTACTGTAGAATACTATAAACTATCTCCATTAAGTTAGAGGAATATGTGTATAAAGTGCAAACTCTCCCAATGCCGCTGTTAGGGGTTGTTCATTTTAAATCGTGGACTAACGTTAAGGTGAAGGACTAACATTAAAACTTAAGGACGAAGAAAGGCAAACTCTCCCGATGCTATTGTAAGGGGTTGTTCATTGTAAATGGTGGGTTAACGTTAATTTTAAGGACTAACATTAACACTAAGGACGAAGAAGGGCAAACTCTCCCGATGCCAATGTTAGGGGTGGTTCATTTTAAGTAGTGGACTAACGTTAAGATTAAGGACTAACATTAACTCAGGACAAAGAGGGGCAAACTCTCCCGATGCCAATGTTAAGTGTTGTTCATTTTATATAGTGGACTAACATTAGCACTAAGGACAAATAAGGGCAAACTCTCCTGATGTCAATGTCAGTGGTTGTTCATTGTAAATGGTGTTCTAACGTTCACTTTAAGGACTAACATTAACACTAAGGACAAATGTCGATCCCCATTAGAAACGTTTCCATTGTATTAATTCCAACAAATTAGCTGCTGTTTAGGCTGACCCATAGGATTGTAAATAAATTCACATTATGAAAAATAAATAATAGAAATAAAATATTATTAATCATATATATAGTATATTAAAGTAATTAAAAATTGTTTTATGAAAATCATTATCGGCGTGACATAATTACAAAAACTCGATTGGTGTGGTTATTAACTTACTGTGGTTATAAAAAAATAAAATAAATCCAATGATGTATTTATATTAATTATTTAAAATATTAATTGATATTTAGATGACTTTCTTTTCAATTTCATCTAAATTCATTAAACGTATCCTATCAAAAACATGTTTTAATTTCAGCTATTATCTCACAGACTTAGAACTTCTAATAATTAGTATTTCGTAGTTCCTGCATTGATAATGACTGGTATTACAGTAGACTTCCCGGAGACATACCATTACGAATGCATGGTTGCCACAATACACGGTATCGTTATTGTTATACAGATAGACCATTTCTGGTACATCCTAAGCTTTTAAACATTGCTAAGGAGGCTAAATACTATATGCATAATACATGATCCTTTAATTACAGTATGCGTAGGATACACTGCGCTTTAATTAGAAGCATTGTAATATTTTAATTTCTCTTGACGAAGCAGAATTTTCGTCTTAATGAGCAATTTTAATTGACATTGTATGGGCAATTTAATAATCTCATAATGTAATTTAAACTTTAGTATCAAGATTTCTGTAAAGTTTATTTATAATAAAATACTACTTATTTAAGTATATATAATAAAGTATTTAATATTTTTGGCATATTTTGTAGAATAGGAAAATAACTACATATAAAGTAAAATAGATATTTTATTTTAATTATAGTTTTAGTTCAGAAAAAAAAAGAGTTGAACATTTTTTAAATAATTACAGACAGATTAAAAGTAAAATTATGATATTGTTTAATTAATTCATTAATATTCAATTTATAAATATATTGTATTTTATAAGTGATAGAAATTTGTTTTTAATTAATTATTAATCATTTTTTGGGTAATTTCATAATTGTTATTTCCTTTAAAGTTTCACCATTGAATTTTATTTTTAAAATTTTACTAAATTTAATTAAATTCTATGGTTTTTTGTAGAGAAAATATTTTAAAATCTTTAAATAGATAATTTAATTTTTTATTGTCAATTTTTATCAAAATACTTCATTTTTATTACAAAAATTATAGCATTGAAAACAACAACAAAAAATTTTTTTTTTTAAAAATTCTCAGTTTTATTTTTTTTTAATTTAATAACTCAATAAAACATTAAAAAATGCTATCCCATGTCAAATTAAACGAAAAATTATAAAAGTAATATTTGAATTTTTCAGTAAAATTCGAAAACTTATAGCTTATTTTATTTCTTAAGATTTAATGAATAAAAAATATCAATGAACATTAAGAACCAAGTTTCAAAAAATATTAAAACAAACTTTCTTAATATATTATACAATTCAGGTAATCTTTCAGGTTTGGTCTTGAAAACAGATGTGGAAGGTATTATTAATTATTTTTTAAATAATTTATTTTAAACGTTTATTTTATAATCGTGATTGGGTTTTTCTCCATAAAGATAGATAAAAAAATTAAATAACTACTAAAAAAAGTGAAAAAAATAGGATATATCTTATTCAAACTTTTAATTAAAATTTAACTAACTGCTGAGAAAAGTGGAAAAATAGAATGTATCTTATTCAAGCATAAATAAAAAATATATAATTTTTTTTTTAAAAACTGCAAAAATATGTTTTATATAACTATTTGATTTCTGAAATTCATGGTTCATAATTGTAAAGTGAACATTTTCATCAGAAAAACTATCTATATCTAGATTCGGATCGGAAATACTTGAAACATATTTGAATTTCCTAAATCATTGCTTTATTACCGATTAATAAATATTATTTTAAAGATCATGATGATTTAAAAGATAACCTTGTATTTCCATCAATTGCTTCAAAGATGTAGTTTACTAGTGTGTCTTTTATTTTCACTCAATTTTGTGAATTCAATATTCAGCAAATCCATTCGACATTTTGGTTTAAATATATACAAGGAATGAGTTTCTTTAAAAATTGCATACCACTACAAGCTAACAATAAAATCGTAAAAACAAAACGTTTAAAGAATTAATTATTGGGAATTATGTCGATGAAGATTTAAATGATTTGAAAGACTGCATTGCATCTCTAGTCATCATTTATATATTATAAATTATTTAGAGATTGAGTTCCTACGTTTTCTTGTTATCTTCGTCCAATGGTCTGTCAGTAGCACTACTCATCATTTTGTTATAGTATGTATATTTAGGAGATTTAGTTTGGTTTGTCGCTCTACATTTGGTACATTTTGGTTTGTCGCTCGGACATTTTTGTGTTCACTTTGGGATAATTCGACCGGGATCCACAGTTTAATGTGGATTACTACTATTACTACACTACACCACATCACTATACCTAGAGCTAAGTTGCCCTTTACAGTTTGGGTATGATGGGGGTGAGATGTCTGATTCGGCTCTGTCACACTCTACAGTCATATGAGATTGGGACCTTCGGCTTAAAATGGATTCCGAACCACTACATACATCCATTGAACCGAAAGGATTCGAAAAATGTTATGGTACCAAAGACCAGTGCGTTAGTCAACTGACCATCAGGCCGCGTTCATTTAGGGGATTAACTTCATAAAAAAATTCAATAACAATAAAATCATTGAATCACAATATTGTTTATTATCTAACAAAAGAAAGTTGCAGCAATGACAAAAAATATCGTTTACCATCATTTTCCGATTGCCATCATTCCAGTTTAAAACAAATCTGAATTTTCTTCGA
This sequence comes from Caerostris darwini, assembly GCA_021605075.1. Taxonomy (NCBI): domain Eukaryota; kingdom Metazoa; phylum Arthropoda; class Arachnida; order Araneae; family Araneidae; genus Caerostris; species Caerostris darwini. The sequence goes on along the minus strand of BPLQ01012646.1, from coordinate 190,224 downwards.
TTTTGTTATATGTAAGAGCATTCTCATATTCGTATGAGCATTCTCATATTCTAAAAATTAATAAATACTTATAACTACGATGATATACTGTTTAATATCTCACATCCCTATATATATTCTCATATGCGTAAACATCTAACAAATATATTGTTTAATATCTCGCATCCCTATATGCATTCTCATATTCGTAAATATATAACAAAGGATATTCGATAATATCTCACATTCTTTATTTGCTTCTACATTCAATATAAATCTATATATTTCTCATTTTACTTTATTTCTCCTAATTTTGCATTATTCAGAAAATAAAAAAATTGAAAACTTTTTTTTAGAGTTCTAAACAAGAACAAAAACGTATATTCAGTATATGAAGGGGTGATGTTAGTCACCTACTCTTGGTACCCCCTATTCTCGCTAAACGACTGACTACTTTTCCCCTTGAAAACAACCCTTCCTGTACACTAGACAAGTTTAATTTGGATAGAGGATTTTATGACTACTTACAGAGTCACCTGTATAGAATAGGACTGGCTGCTACGGATATCTGCCCACCACCCTTCTCCTCAGTACCTCAGCATATGCCTTACTGTTCTTAACTGTTTCTCTTTTTGTGTGACTGACAATGCCTTTTTAGTGATTGTTTCTGTTGTGTTTTACTGTATTGGGCTGCTCGTCGACTAATGGCCGATAGGACAGAGATAGGCATAGATAAAAAAATATTCGGAATATTTTCTTTGCATACGTTCCACATGAGGGAACTCTAGACTAACAAAAACTCCAGTAACGAGTAACACCATTCTTGCATTGCTGTTTAAGAGTTTTTCTGATTTTCTGCATAAAAAAACCTAGAGAATTCCATCAGATCATACAAGGCCACATTGTAACATTAAAAAATTTTATTTTAAGCAATTTTATTTAAAGACTGGCAGTTTTCTAATTTAAAAGAAATTCATGTAATTAATACTTAAAACATAACATTTAAAACGTTAATAAAGAACAATTCAAATGCATACTTGTTTATTTTATAACAGTGTTCAACAGTACATACTAAAAATTAATATTCAACAATACATTTGTTGAGATTGTTTATGTTTAACAGTATATTCTAATTAAATTAAATATTCACCAGTACATTTGTTGAGATTGTCCACGTTTAACAGAACATTTTAATTAAAATAAATATTCTACAGTACATTTTATAACTTAAATGTTCAACAGTACATTTTATAACTTAAATGTTCAACAGTACATTTTATAACTTAAATGCTCAACAGTACATTTATTGAGGTCCATGTTTAAGAATACATTTGTAAAGATTGTTCATGTTCAATAGTACATTTGTTAAAATTTATGTTTAATAGTACATTTGTTGGCATTGTCTATGTTCAACAGTACATTTTACTTAATTTAAATATTCAACAGTAGATATTATAACTTAAGTTTTCAACAACGAATTTGAGATTACCCATGTTCAACAGTATATTTGTTGATATTGTGCATGTTCAATAGTATATTTTAATTAGTTTTTAAATATTAAATAGCACATTTGAGATTGTCCATGTTCAACAATCCATTTATTCAGATTGTTTATGTTCGTCAGAACATTTTAATTAAATTAAATATTCAACTGCCCATTTGAGATTGCGCATATTCAACAGTGCATTTGTTTTGATTGTTCATGTTCAACAATAGATTACAATTAAATTAAATATACAACAGTGTATATCTTAAATGTTCAACAGTACATTTGTTGTGATTGTCCATATTCAACAGTACATTTGTTGAGATGATGCATATTCAATAGTATATTTTAATTAATTTTTAAATATTCAACAGTACATTTGAGATTGACCATGTTCAACAATATATTTGCTGAAATTGTGAATATTCAGTGGTAAATTTTAATTAATTTTTACATATTCAACAATACAGTTCAAAATAGACTGAAGATTTAAAACTGTATTATTTTACATTGTTTCAGTACCTTTAAAAAATTCGTAAATTTTTCTAAAAATACTTAGCTACTCACCAATTATAATGATTAATCATCAAAAAATCATCAGCATTCTTTATGTTAAACAAAAGAATACAATACATGCATTTTTTCTTCTTCAGACCTTAAAGTTATTGTGCAAAATGAAATCGATACAGAAAGGATAGTAGAAAAAAGGACCCTCCCTCGTTAAAACTTCAATCGTTTGTCGAAGAAGAAACGAGATTCTACATTTCAATTAAATGAAATATGCAGCAATACATTTTATAACTTAAATGTTCAATAGTACATTTTAATTAAATTATATATTCGAGAGTACGTTTTAAATAAATTAAATAAGTTCAACAGAACATTTGTTAAGATTGTACATGTTCAATAACAATCTATAATTACATACATTTTATAATTTAAATTTTCACCATTGCATTAGAGATTGTCCATGTTCAACAGTACATTTGTTGAGATTGTCCATGTTCAACAGTACATTTGTTGAGATTATCCATGTTCAACACTACATTTGTTGAGATTGTCCATGTTCACCAGTATATTTGTTGAGATTGTCCATGTTCAACATTACATTTGTTGAGATTGTCCATGTTAAACAGTACATTTCAATTAAATTAAATATACACCAGTACATTTTATAACTTAAGTGTTCAACAGTACATTTGTTGAGATTGTAAACATTCAACATTACACTTTAAAATGCACTGTTGGACATTTAAAAAATATCAAATGATTTGTAAGTTTACTAAAAATACTTAGCTACTTCACAATTATAATGATTAATTATCAAAGAAGATATCAATATATGTAAAACAAAAGAATACGTCCATGCATTTTTTTCCTCTCCAGACCTTTAAGTTATTGTGCAAAATGAAATCGATACCGAAAGGATAGTAGAAAAAAGGACCCTCCCTCGTTAAAACTTCAATCGTTTGTCGAAGAAGAAACGAGATTCTATCAAAAATAAATTGGCAGCCACTCAGAAAATACTCGTGAAAAATAATTCTTTCTAAGTACTTTGGAACACACTTCTTGATCCGTCGCCAAATTTTTCACGCTGTCATTATACAGGATGACTGGAATATTGTAACAGCCATCTCAACTTTCATCGCAGTTTTTCACTTGACTTTGAAACTTCTGCCATTTAAAGCAGTTTTTGATGCCTCGAGAAAGAAAAACGCGTAGAGAAAAGAAAAAAACGCGGTATGGTCTGGAGCAGATGGTCTGTCAAAAGGTAAATTAGAAATAATGAGACACGGATCCACTACAATGATTCCATGTAAAGAATTGATCGAAATGGATCTATTGAACATTTTTTTTCAAAGTAGATGGCAATTATTTTCAATGATAAAGTGTTACGAGCGAGTTTTATAAAAATGGCTTGAAAATGAAACAAAAAAGTCAGTGAATGTAAAAACAAATTGCAATTACTAATTATTTAAACAATTGCTACAGAATATCTAAACCTAGATATTCTGTTACATCAACTTTCATTTACATATTATATACAAATTGTATTGATTTAAGTCCTCAACAGATTTTCATTGATAATTAGTTATTAAATATTTGATTTCAGGGCCAACCGCGTTTGATATCAATTAGTAAACACAGCTAACATCGGAGTCAATCATGACATTTTCTATGTTCAACAGTAAGTTTTAATTAATTTAAATATTCAATTGTATATTTTATAACTGAATTTTCAATAGTTCATTTGAGATTGTCCATACTCAACAGTACATTTGTTGAGATTGTGCATGTTCAATAGAACATTTTAATTAGCTTTAAAATATTCAATAGGTTATTTGAGATTGTTCAAGAGTGCATTTGTTGAGATTGTTCATGTTCAACAGTACATTTCTTGAGACTATGTATGAATATTGTGACAGCTGTCTCAACGCCAATGGTCTTTGATCTTAATTAATAAACACAAACAACATCGGAGTTGATCACTTTTATTGTTATTTATTGTTGCTGTTTGTTATTATAATTAACCAAATATTTCATCCTGCCATTATGCAGGACAACTGGAATATTGCTGAACTTTCATTGCAGTTTTTCACTCGACTTTGAAACTTCTGCCATTTAAAGCAGTTTTTGATGCCTCGAAAAGAAAAAACGCGGAAAGTAAGAAAAAAACAAGGTATGGTCCGGAACAGATGGTCTGTCAAAGGTAAATTAGAAATAATGAGACACGGATCCCCTACAATGATTCCGTGTAAAGAATTGATCGAAATGGATCCATTGAACACTTTCTTCCTTTTTTAACAAAGTAACTGGCAATTATTTTCAATGATAAAGTATTGCGAGTGATTTTCAAAAAAATAGCAAGAAAAATAAGTTTTGAAATAAAACAAAAATGCTTTGAATATAAAATTATTTCTATGACCTGTTATTTAAACAATTTCTACATAATATCCAAATGTGTATATACTATGCGTCAACTTTCATTTACATATAGTATACAGATTGCATTGTAAATTTAAGTCCTCAACAAATTTTCATTGATAATTAGTTATTAAATATTTGATTTCAGAGCCAATCGTGTTTGATACCAATTAATAAACACAGCTAACATCGGAGTCAATCATGACATTATCTAAGTTCAACAGTAAATTTTAATTAATTTAAATATTCAATTGTATTTTTTATAACTGAAAATTTCAATAGTACATTTCATATTGTCCATGTTCAACAATGCAATTGTTGAGATTGTACGTGTTCAACAGTACATTTGTTGAGACTATGTATAGATATTGTAACAGCCATTTCAACGGCAATGGCCTTTGATCTCAATTAAAAAACAAAACCGACATTGGAGTGGATCAATTTTATTGTTATTTATAGTTATCGTTTGTTATTATTATTAGCCAAATTTTTCACGCTATCATTATACAGGATGACTGGAATATTGTAACAGCCATCTCAACTTTCATCGCAGTTTTTCACTCGACTTTGAAACTTCTGCCATTTAAAGCAGTTTTTGATGCCTCGAAAAAGAAAAACGTGCAAAGAAAAGGAGAAAAATACGGGATGATCTGGAGCAGATGGTCTGTCAAAAGGTAAATTAGAAATAATGAGACACGGATCCACTACAATGACTCCATGTAAAGAATTGATCGAAATGGATCCATTGAACTCGTTCTTTTTTTTTTTTACAAAGTAGCTGGCAATTATTTTCAATGATAAAATGTTACGAGCAATTCTCATGGCAATAGCTTGAAAATGAAACAAAAATTCAGTGAATGTAAAAGGAAATTGCTATTATTCGTTGTTATTTAAACAATTGCTACAGAATATCCAAATGAGGAAATTTTGTATATCAACTTTCGTTTACATATTATATACATATATTGTATTGATTTAAATCATCAACAGACATTTATTAATAATTTATCATCAAATATTTGATCTCAGCGCCAATAAGTATTTGATTTCAACTAATAAATATAACCTACTTCGCAGACCTAAATGGAGTAGTGTTTAGAGCTCTGGCGCTCGGTGTCACAGGTTTCGGTTTCGAGCTCCGGTGGTGCCATGGATGTCTGTGGTTCGGAATGCACTCTAAGCCGTAGGTCCCGGTCTTCCATGACTGTGAGAGCGTCACGACGTCAAGTCGAACTTCTAACTACGGATGCTCCATCACAACAGAAGCTGTCCCTTTTCCCTCCATCTGTGAGTATATTACTCATGGGATGTCGGCCCTTCACTTCAGGACACTGAGGATTAGACATACACCTACTACGAAATCGATCCTTTTTAATGTTATTAGTAATTTCTATTTCCGTATAATCTTTAGTTATCTTAATTTTTTATGTCATATGCGAGTGTTTCTAGTGCTGATTACAATAAATAACTTTATAATTTTAATCTACAAGACCTCCTATTTATAACATCTTTACATAATAAGTTTTAAGATGTAGGTATAAGTATAGATGGAGCTTTAGTGTTCGGTGCCACAGGTTTTGATTTCGAGTCCCAGCTGTGTGATGGATTATTGTAATGATTAGGAAAACACTTTAAACCTCATTTTGCAGTCTAATATGACAGTAGAGTGTTGGTCATATGAATTACTACCCTACACCTTAAAAAGAATACATCTCATATCTCGTAAGCTATCTGATGGCCAATCTACTAGAGCTCTGGTCTTTGTTACCACATGCTTCAGCTTCGAATCTTGGCGGTGGCATGGGTGTTTATTAATGGTTCGGAATCCACGTTAGACAGAAGTTTCTGGTCTAACTAGCCTAGAAGGTGCGAAAAATGACAGTAGAGCAACAAGACCAAACCAAACCTATTTCGAAATCTTCTAGCAGGCAGACGACATTGGCCCACCAATGGACTGTTGCGCCAATGAAGACGATGTACAGATACATATATTTTTTTTTCTTTTTGTTAGTTTGTTAATAGAAGGCAGATTTTCAGATGAATGCTGAATAAATTTTTCACGGAAAGGGCGAGTAGGTAAAATAAGCTTGGGGACCATTGCTTTTATTATTTGAAAGTGTGTTTCCCGGATACTAAAACCTGGCATCGTGGAACGCCATGCGATCCTGAAACGGCCAGAGACTAACCTTTTTTTGGTTGAGCAGCATTTAGTCATCTTCAGGCTTTTATATTACGAGTTAAGGCCGGATATACATGTAGTCTTGATTCAGTGCTGTTCGATGGCAGAAATAATTGTTTCTTTAAATGAGAATTCAAAATTTTCAGCTGTCATATTTGTTAAAATTTGTAAAGACAGCACTGAACGACAATAACACATAACACAGAAAACGAAATTATAAAGCACATATTTACAAAATCATCTTAAACACCAGTTGGTGTAAGGGTCTTCTTACCCTCAATACTGCCTGGAACGCTTTACACGATTGTTCACTCCCTTTTCTCCTCCCTCTAAGATCGAACGGGGGAGGTAAACGAGGAAAAACTTCTAGTCTAGAGTAACAGTCAACCGGACCATGAAAGAAAACGTATTAACTTTGAACTCTTCCCTGTTGGCTATATAGATTGTCTCGAGAAGGCATGAAGAATATTTACTTATAGATATCATCATCAACCTCATCAGTGGCGCAACAGCCCCATGGTGGACCAAGACCGTCTGTCTACTGGCAGATTTCGAAACAGATGCTTTTTTCTTTTTATGGGGTAGGATTGTCAGTCCTACGCCCAACGCTCTGCAGTCCTATTAGACTGGGACCTACTGTTTAAAATTGATTCCGAACCACTACAACCTGTGGCAGCGAGCTCCAGAAATTATATTTATGGCGATCATAAATAAAAATGAAGCTAAATTATAAAATATGCCTGGGATACATTTTATAATGTGACAGTGAAAATAAAATTTCTCGTGAAAATCTCTTTCATTAAAACTTTTCATAATTGCCATATTGAACTATAATTTAGAAGTAAGCCATTAGTAAAAGATTATGTTCGCAATAGTTTCAACAGAATTAAAATATTTTTCTCTATTCTTTATCTTTATTCATCTCACTGAATTGATTTAAAGCTTTCGTTTTCACTTCACTTTCCAATAATAGCTGGAAATTTTAGTTATTAAAAGTAAGAAACGCAGGTAGCAATTACGATATAAATACGCTGAGTCAGACCCTCGCAATTAAAAACTTCTCAAACTTCGTATAAAATCATTTAAGTTTGTTAATTTAGTAATTTAAATCCATTTATTGGGAAATATACGATTTAAAATTACAAAAGAACCATCAATTTAAATCGTCTATGCAGCGAGAAATTAATTTCGAAAAGCTTTCTTCTCGATTGAAAATAAAATAAAAAAACGCCTTATCATTTAATCGTAACACTTTTAATAAATGAAAATGTTAATTAAACTAAAAATCTAGTTTTGACTGTAGCATTGTTTTTCACGCGAAGAGTTTTTCCAATTCATTCCCAGGAGAGAGGGATATAAGTTATTTGACAAGAACATAATAATCCATCACTCAAATTTGATAGCAGACAAGCTTTATTCTGGAAAGCTATATTACATGCAATTAGTGTTTTGTACTAATGAGAACAACCTGCCAATCAAATATGACAGAAGATACTCATAGTCATGTATAATGAGACTCAGGAAATTAGCAAATCTCTGTGAGACCTTATCAAATGGTGTGATCAAATATTTACAAAATCATCTTAAAAACAGGTTGGTTTAAGGATCTTTGTTCCCTTCGTACTGTCTGGAACTCTTCACTTCCATTTTTTCCTTTCTCCAAGATCGAACGAGGGGGACAAGAAAAATGTGCACCACCTGTTGGCTATATAGTTTGTCTCGGGAAGGCATTGTGAATCCCTACTTATCTATATGTCCATCAGAAATCAAAATAAAGCAAAATTCTAAATTATGCAAAGATGTATTTTTATGATATAATTCTGATAATAAATCTTCTAGTGAAAAATTCTTAGATTAAAACTTTTCATAATTACCATATTGAATTATAATTTACAAATGGGCTATGAAATGAGTAAAAAGTAGAATTCGCAATAGCTTATACATAATTAAATATTTTTCTTTATTCTTTACATTTATTCATTTCTCTGAATTGATTTAAAGCTTTCGCTTTCACATTACAGTCCAATAAAAACTTTAAATTTTAACTATTAAAAGTAAGAAATACAAGTAGTAATTATGCTATAAATACGCTGAATCAGAGACTCGCAATTAAAAACTTTTCAAACTTTGTACAAAATCATTTAAGTCGTTAGTTTAGTATTTTAAACGCATTTATTGGAAATATAAGATAAAAAAGACAAAGGAATGATTAATTTAAATCACCTTTGCGGTGTGAAATTAATTTGAAAGTATTTTCTTCTCTGCTGAAAAAAAATACATACTTATTATTTTATCGTAACACTTTTAATGAATAAAATTGTCAAAATAAATTAAATACATTTGACAATGGATTATGGACAATGTAATATACCATGTATATATAAATTATTAAAAATAACCTCAACAACGATTTTGAAATTTATTTAATGAATTATTTAAAAGTAAAAATAAAATACTGCATAAAATTCATCGACCATATTTGCATTTAAATAATTGCTGCTGTTTGAAAGGATGCATAATAATCATATTTCATATACATCATAAATACTTATTTGATGCTGATAATGCTGAGAACATAATAGCCGTCTGAAAATAAAAAATATTGTGGAGAAATATTAAAATTTGCAATTTGAACAAACGCAGACTTAATCTGGATATTTCAAACGTAAATGCACTCAAGAAAATTAACAAATATTTATTTGCTAAAAAAAAAGGCCAGTTTTTTTTATAAAATTAAAAAAAAAATGCAAATCTTCTAGATTTGAAAACAGCATCAAATTTCGAATAAATACGCCCATTGAGTTTTTATTTAATAATACTGCTCTTAAAACATATTTAGAAATTTATCATTATTTTCTTTAATTATTTGTATCAGTGATTTGTATGAAAAAACTTGTTTAAAACTTTTACATTTTTATTGTTTTTCATCCTATCGTAAAGTTTTCTATTTATCATAAAATATTCTAATAATTTATTAATTATATAATATTTAATTTAATAATAATATTAAGTATTATATTATAATAAAATTTTTAATTATTTGTATCAGTCAGTTGTATTAAAATACTTATTTAAAATTTCTTACATTTTTATTGTTTTTCATCTTATTGTATAGTTTCCTATTTATTATAAAACATTCTTATAATTAGATAATAATAATAATATTTTAAGTATTTGTATCAGTGAGTTGTATTAAAATACTTATTTCAATTTTACATTTTTATTGCTGTTTTTCATCTTTCTGTATATTTTCCTATTTATCATAAAATATTCTTGTAATTAGATAATTATAATATATTTAATTATTTGAATCAGTGAGTTGTATTAACATACTTATTTAAAACATTTAAAGCGTTTTACATTTTAATTTTTTTTCATTTTATTGTATATTTTCCTATTTATCATAAATATTTTTATAATTGGATAAAAATAATATTTTAATTATTTGTATCAGTGAGTTATACTGAAATACTTATTTAAAGTATTTAAAACTTTTTACATTTGTATTGTTTTTCATCTTATTGTATATTTTCGTATTTATCATAAAATATTCTTATTATTATATAACAACTTTATACAGTTTTCCCAGTTAAATTCAAATTCAAACTATGATGAAAAATTACATTTTCATTTCCTTAGAAATTTATTATTTTTCCTTTATATGATGATATATGGTGAAATAATGAAATACTTAAAAGATTATTACTCATTCATAAAATGTTCAATGAAATTCTTTATGATATGCGTGAGATACACATAATTCTTCGTACGAATTTTATTTCATTAGTTCGTTTCTATTATATTTTTCGCCCCAAATATAAAAATATTCTCAAATTATCCCCTAATTAATTAATAATGTGCAAAGATATGGCGCGATTTTCAAGTAGACAGTTTGAATTCATGGAACGTTTGCATATATTTAGACTGGAGCTTTTCTAATGGAAATGTACTAATAAAACATTAATATGTTTCTTTGCCGTTAATTATAATCCCCATAAAACTATACACGACATTCCAAAATATTTATTAGATTAAATCTCTTTACGAATTAATATGTTTATATTAAAAATCTCAGAAATACAAGTTGATTTAGAAAAATTTAATATTTACTGTTATTTTAATTAATATTAAACAGTGTATCATATCCAAAAAAATGTTTAGTTTATGTAAATAACATATATTAAAAGTGAAAAACTGGGAAAATCTTAATATTTATTTTATATTTTATTAGCAAAAAGAATTTAAATTTTTTACCTACTTCTCTTGCAGATGCAAATGACTTGGCAAAATCTAAACTAATGATTCTTTCTAAGATTACATTACAGAATTAAATGTGGACAGAAAAACAGCTACTACTCTCACAAGATTGAGGATGAAGTACCACAAAAATATTGAAATCTCTGCTGATGGCATTAAAAATTACCAAAAATGTGGCAATTGCCCTGATGTCGAGCTCACTCCACATCATGTCTTTGATTGTCCAGCTGTTGCAACCGCCCTGCATTGTACGAACCATCCTTCGGAAGAGGATTTATACTTCGAGCTGGCAATCAACATGGCCAATATAGTTCGGGAGCACCACGATGTCTGATTCCCTTGTACTCTTCAGGGGATACGACAACAACAACAACGACAGTTAGCTTTCTAATAAAGGCTATAGGGCCTATGACCGAGTGACTAACGTTCCGTGCCCCATCTTTCGGGCTCAAGTCTCGGTCGCGCTATGGATGTTGGCATTTGTTCGGAATCCTCTTTAAACCTTAGTTCCCGGTCTAATATCTCTGTACAGTATTGTGGCGTAGGGCTAACAACTCTACCCCGTAAAAAGAATCCTTGTTGCGTCATTGAAGAACAATAACATCAATATTTTATCCTTGATGTGTCAGTATCTCATCGATGTAGATTTTATTTTCCATGATGCTTTTGCATCCAATCCAATATTTTATCAACAACAATGCGTCAATATGTCATCGACGAAGATTCAATATTTATTCTTCAGTATTTTATGTATTTTTCCAATATTTCTCAAATACCCCATTAAAAATGGAATATATATATATTTATATATGTAGCAAATATAAACAAATGACTTAAGACATAGTACACACTTAAGTAAAAAGTATTAAATAAGGTCATGATTGTTTTTCAAGACTTTCAAATATTCATTATGTTGAGGAGATTTTGCTAATCTTCAATATTCCATAGAAATGCCGTGATACATAGGAAATGTTGACTCAAGGCAATATTATGTAAGTCTAAAAGGACTATATTAGACTTAAACAATAACTTTAAGATATTAATTTATAGTGACATGTTCCCCTAATTCTCGAATATAATGAGATCCAAATTATAATGTAGTAATTTTGTTACATACACATATTGATCATTTCTATTACATCCATACTGCTTATTTGTGGTACTTATCCACGTTGATTATATCGGTTACATACCGATATATTATACGAATATTTGGCTTATTATCCAATCACTCACAATCCCTTAATCAAACATCGTTATCTCCCACACCTAATGACAAAAAAGTATAAATTCATAACATTCCTTCAAAATAAACCATTTTACTAATTATTATCATACTTCTTTTCCTAAAAAAAATGTGGAAAATGCTTTTTTTTATACATATAAAAAATACATATTTTTCTTCAGCTCAATTTGGGGACCTTAACTATTTTATCCATCATCTGACATGGAGGAAAAAAAATTACGAATCTATAGTGTTGGAATTTGATCTGTCTCATTAGCTAAATGAAGCGCATTTACCATCTCATGTACGATCCTTAAGTAAATTAACTTCCATCTAGTGTTTATAATATGCTTGCTGATTTTTTTTTCTACCATGCCAAAAAGCTAAGAAGTTAAACTCCATTACTTGATCGTAGCAACTTATAGCGTTCGTAATTATAGACTTAATAACTTAATGAGAGAAATGAGTTACTTTTCTGTCAAATTGAAAATGAGGTAAATGAAGTGAAGGAATGTTTTTTTCTCCTCTCCTTAGAGAAAGAAGTATAGTAAACAAGCGCTGCTTTAATTAAAGTTAGAAGCTGATAAGTTTGCAAAGAGAAAAAAATATAAGAAAATTCTTTCTTAAAGCATCTTTGTAGTATCTCTTGGAATGCGTGGAGATGGATAGAACGAACCAAAGATAAATGTACCTATGTGTTGATTTCATTTTCCTTTTAAAGATGTGTCTCACTAATGTTGTTTTTGGCTGTGTCAAGAATTGTTCCAGGTTTCAAAAATTACTTCAAGACAGATATTGTTACAGATATCAATAATGTTGATGTTAATGATGATAATAATATACACATACCAATAAAAAATTTCTTGGCTTTATAAAGAACTGTTCCAGGTTTGAAAAGATTACCTCAAGATATATATATTGTTACATATATTAGTAATGGTATCAATGTATGGATATCAATAATGTCGTTCTTGGTTTTATCAAGAACAATTCAGGGTTTCAAAAAATTGCTTCAAGACAAATATTGTTACAGATATCAATAATGCTCTTCTTAGTTATCTTTATAAAGAACTTTTCCAGATTTGAAAACATTACTTCAAGACAGATATTGTTACAGATATTAATAATGTTGATATCAATAATGTTAGTATCAATAATGATAACAATATACATTTATCAATAATGATATCAATATACATTTATCAATAATGATATCAATAATGCTGTTCTTGGCTTTATCAAAAATTAATCCAGCTTCCAAAAAATTACTTCAAGACAGATATTGACACAAATATCAATAATGTTGATATCAATATACAGATATCAATAGTGTTGTTCTTAGATTTATCAAGAACTGTTCCAAGTTTGAGATAATTACTTCAAGACTTCTATTAATTTTCAGCGGAAAAACAACATTTTTGTACTTATTAATTTTGGAATGCAAAAAGAGTATTTTAATACACACAAAAAAGCATCTTGCAAGATTATATGATTTTGAGGATTTAAAATAATAATAATATTTAAGTCAATATTAAACAATTTAAGTATACTTTTTAAGTTATTCTCTTAAAAAATTACTGAACTACCATTATCTCACTACTGTTATTTATCTGGAAATGGTGCCATCAAACATTGCACATAATCAGAAAGATTAAAAATTCTATTTAAGTTTATGTGATTATTTTGTTTACATATTTGTTATCCTACAATTTGAGAGAATTTTTAAATTCTCTTTAAGAATATGTTAATGTACATTGAAATTTTTGCTTAAATAATTATTATTTGCTTACATAACTTGTCATGTACATTAAAATATGTACACAATGTTCATTCGCAATAGGGTTCGCTAAAATATTCATAAAAAAAATCCAAAAAAATATCCATTAAAATAAACATGAACAAATCAAAAGTACAGGGGAATTTATTAATGGACAATAATGTTTATACTTATCCACGTTTTGTGAATTAATTTGTCAATATTACTGTGAGGATACCATGTCATTACCATGTCACTTTGTTCTTTTTAAGAAATAGATAGATTAATTTATATACGGGAAGACTTCTTCTATTATTGTTGTTGTTGTTTTTTATCAAATTTGATCGATAGCAACATGACATAAATGAACCGCGGATTTTAAGCCGATGACACATGATAAAGGGTAAAAAATGCATCTTTTCTTTGTGGTACAAACACAACTTGTGGTACAAACCTTGTGGTACACCTTGTGGTACAAACACAACTTGCTACAGAGGGCTATTCTAACCCACACGTGAAAGACTTTGAATGTATATAAAATAGCAGCCTCTTTTTGTCCTTAACCTTTCGGCTAAACGACACGGAGCACCCAAAGAGACAAGTCTGACTTTATCTCATCCAGTTATACCCCCAGGCACTGGGTATCCATTTTAGAAGCATTTTACGACATGCAATGGCTGCAATGGAGCTATTCATACCCGGACTACATAGAAAAGACTTCTGCAAATATTTTGAATGTGTATAGTACTGATTTATATATAAAAAAAAATATTTTTTATACAAATTAATTGTTTATAATTATGTTATAACCATTGATTCGAAATAAATTATATAGATTGCTTCTAATTAAATTATAACTTTCATTGTAAATTACACACACACTCACACACACACACATATCTATATATATATATATTAAAGCACCTGGAAAATACTTAGACAGTTATCTTTATGCCGACAACAGCAAAGACTGCACCGACGTTACTACCTGTAGGACTACCCAGCATGCCACGTTTAGCATGAATATATGCGACGGAAGCGAGTCACACTATCTCCGCTACTCTCTACGATTATATTAGACCAGGGCATACTGTTTGAAGCGGATTCTGAACCACTATAAACATGTATGACCCCGCCGGGACTTGAACCGAAACCTGTGGTACCAACCTCCAGCCACACGGCCATCAGGCCCCGCCAGTAAATTATATAGGTTTCTTATAAATAAATTATTTGCTTAAAAAAATTATATATTAAAGATTATTTGAATCTCCAAATACTAACGATTCTCAATTCATGTCATAAATTTCTTAACTTAACAAATGCTGAATTAAGTCTCTGTAAGGTTAAAACTTTTATTGGGCACATGGACTGAAAAGATTTTTGACCATTGGACACATTGACAGCTTTTCATTTGACACTTTTTTTGGACTATTTGGACACATCTGGAATATTAAAAATGGGACTAAATGAAGTACTTCAGATTTTATCTACAACTTTGTCATTTGTAGAATAACTAACAAATCAAACAATATATATCACGCTATATAAGAATTAGGATGATTAAACGAAGGATGATAGATCACGTTAATTTCTCATCCATTATATGTTGAATTATACATTAGCCCTGCTCTTTCAGACCTTTAGATTGTCAGAGAAGTCAACCAACCCTTAAATTGATTAAATCAATAAATACATATTTATCCACACTATAAATTTCATAGGTTTAAAAAAACCCAACTAAATCTGATGAACAGTTTTGACATTCCTGACCAAAATGTATCGTTTGCTCGCTGTTATCGACATCGGAATCGCATTACTGCCAAATTATATCGATATCATCGATTCGACTTTCGAATAACAAAACCCGTTCAGGAAGCTGTCATGTTGCCATGACGCAAGAGAAAAATTGCGCTGAATAAATCAACAACAAAAACATTGAAAACGTTCTTTTGGGGCATTATTTTGTCTCATAAAAATTCTTTACCCGTCACCACAGGGTTTCAACAAACGAGTTTTTATTTTCCGGATCTGTTCCCTTTTTCCCAGATACAGGAAACGATTTACCGGTTTATTATAGCAGCTTTCGAATGACAATGATTCGGCGGGAGCATTTCAATATGTCGCAAACAACTGTTGCAACAAAAGTCCTTTTTTTGTTCGACACTTTGCATCATTCTGGACGTAATTCATGGAAACAGTTCTTGAATAGATACTGGATTAAGTAAAGGTTTTTGATTTTGTCCACAAAGGATTTCAATGCTTTCTGTTAAGGTTTTGCTATTATAAATATTCATTTAAAGCAGCTATTTGTCTTGTTTTAATGTGGTTTAATGATATAACTGAATTGTTTCAGTAGCATAAATAACGTCATTTGAGATAAAAGCAATAACTTTTGAATTACGAAATTCATTTAGAATTTTTTCGATACCAAGCTATTTTTCAATAAATAAATAAAGAAATAAATATGATATAAAACAAGTAAGGTATTAAATATTTCAATAATAAGTAATTATAATAAATATTTAAATAAATATAATAAATATTTAGAGTTTAAGGAACTAAAAAAAATTATTACAAAAATTTATGTTTACTTTAAGTAAGAAAATTATTATTTGAATAATAATGTAAGGTATTTTTTTTTTAATTAGGAAAAATATTTTCTTTTAGAAACACTTTTTCATTTAATACCTATGTAATTCAAAACCCGTGGCAGTAAGTTATAGGCACTCTGTCATTCAATCCCAGATTGCTTCAATATAAGCTAAACAAATTGCTTAGAAATTGTAGATTTCCTAAAAATAAATTATCTATTATTAAAAGTGGTTGTGTATTAACGATTTAGAAGTGGTTTCTGTATTAAAGTATCCAAAGCTATAATTTCACTTCTCAGGCCATCTCATAAATTACTTAATGCAACTGAGGCTGACTTAAGAAATCTTGACCTAACAGAGGCTGGTTTAAGACTCTCTTAGGTCCTGATTTTTATTGCACACATGGAGTGGACACAATTTTGTACATTGGGGACAAGGGCACATTTTTATTGGACTATTTGGACACATCTGGAATCTTAAAAATGGCACTAAATGAATTACTTTAGATTTTATCTAAAATTTTGTCATTTGTAGAATAACTAACAAATCAAACAATACATATCACGCTATATACGAATTAGGATGATTAAAATAGCGATGATAGATCACGTTAATTTCTCATCCATTATGCATTAATTTATAAATCGGCCCTACTATCAGACTTTCAGATTGTCAAAGAAGTCACTCAACCCTTAAATTGATTAAATCAATAAATATATATTTAGCCACGCGATAAATTTCGTAAATTTAAAAAAAATCCAACTAAATCTGATGAACAGTTTTGACATTCCTGACCAAAATGTATCATTTGCTCGCTGTTATCGACATCGGAATCGCATTACTGCCAAATTATATCGATATCATCGATTCGACTTTCGAATAACAAAGACCGCCCATTTTGCTGTCGTGTTGCCATGGCGCAAGAGGAAAACTGCGCTGAATAAATCAACAACAAAAACATTGAAAACGTTCTTTTGGGGCATTATTTTGTCTCATAAAAATTCTTTACCCGTCACCACAGGGTTTCAACAAACGAGTTTTTTTTTTCCGGATCTGTTCCCTTTTTCCCAGATACAGGAAACGATTTACCGGTTTATTATAACAGATTTCGCATGACAATGCTTCGGCGGGAACATTTCAATATGTCGCAAACAACTGTTGCAACAGAAGTTCTTTTTTCGTTCGACACTTTGCGTCATTCTGGACGTAATTCATGAAAATAGTTCTTGAATAGATACTGAATTAAGTAAAGGTTTTTGGTTTTGTCCACAAAGGATTTCAATGCTGTATGTTAAGGTTTTTGTTAATAGAAATATTCAATTAAAACAACTATTTATCTTGTTTTAAAGTTTTTTAATGGTAAAACTAAATTATTTAAGTAGCATAAACAAGTAATATAAAAAAAAAATTAAAGTCAATTCCTACTTTTTTTTTCACTATTTTGCAGAAAGTTCCTTTATAAATAATTTTCATTTATTTTTTGAAGTTTATCTGCCGTCATCAAGTTAACATCAAATGTCAAGTGTCAAAATTTGAACAAGATATATATAGGGAGAGTGTGAGCTAATAGAAGGAATTGAATAACGTCGTTTTAAGATGAAAACAATAACTTTTGAATTGCAAAATTAACTTAGAATTTTTTCGATATAAAGCTATTTTTCAAAGAGAATTATAAAGTAATATTTTTTTTTTAATAAGGAGAAATGTTTCCTTTTAGAAAAAGATTTTTATTTGTTATCTATGTAATTCTCATTTAATTTATTATGTATGTAATTCTTATTTCATTTATTATGTATGTAATTATCATTTCATTTATTATGCAATTTTCATAAGGGCAATAAATTCATCTTAATTTTGTCTTTTTGAAAATTAAATTTAAAAAGCATTTGTAAAAGAAAATTATATTCCAAATAGAATTTTTAAGTATTTACTATCATAATTTGATTTTAAAGTGTTTGTTACCATATTCATTTAGTATTTTATTATTATTTTTATTTAAAATTTTTTATTTATTATACAATTATAATCCTATTTATAGAATTATATCTCCTATAGAATTATAATCCTTTTTATAGAACTACATATTATTATATTGATACATTATTTATATTACTACAAGCTACCATTATTTATAGTAGCTTTAGTTTTATCATCATTTACTAAAGTTTTTGTTTAAACAAAAATCTCGGGAGTTAAAAGAACAATAAATATGATGCAAAATATAGCAGATTCTTTACGTCACAAGGTTGATAAATAAAAAAATTTAAATAAAAATAATAATAAAACAATAAATGAATAATATTTTAAAATTAATAATACGAATACTTTAAAATTAAATTATGATAATAAATACTTTAAAATTAAAGAAATTCTGCTTGGACATAATTTTTGAGGCATATATTTTTTTTTAATTTCCATTTCAAGTGACAAATTAAGATATTATTGCCCTTATGAATATTGTATTAAGTGAGAATCACAAATGTAATAAATAAAAAGCTTTTTCAAAAAGGAAACTTTCCTCCTAATTAAATAAAAATCCCACACTTATAATTCTTATTGAAAAATAGCATTTGATCAAAAAATTATAATTAATTTTGTAATTCAGAAATTAATACCTTAAATGGCCTTAATGGTTTTACCTTAAATGGCGCTATTTATACTACATAAATCATTCAGTTTTAACATTAAACCGCATTAAAACATGATAAATAAATGTTTTAATTGTATATTTCCAAATGCAAAATCTTAACTACAAGCTTGTGGACAAAATCAAAAACCTTTACTTAATCAGTATCTATTCAAGAACTATTTTCATGAATTATGTCCAGAACAACGGAAAGTGTCGAACAAAAAAAGACTTTTGATCCACTTTAAAACGTAGGTACCAGTCTAACAGGATTGTAGATCATTGCGGGGTTCGTAGCTTATCTTCAAGCTACACGCACATCCTCGGTAGTTCTATGTGAGTAACGTCGTACCAGCGCTTGCCTTAAGGCATCAAAAGACAACTGTCTTAGTGTTTGTCAGCTGCATTAGAAACAAATATTTAAAAATTGAATTATGATACTAAATATATTAAAATTCTATTTGGAGAATAAGATTTTTCATAATTTTTATTAAAATTTAATTTTTAAAGTGAAAAAATTAAGATCAAGTAATTGCCATTACGAAAATTGTATAATAAATAATACGAGAATTTCATATATAATAAATAAAAATCTTTTTCAATAAGAAAACCTGATTTCAAAAACTTAATTTTATTTACCTATTTTTCTTAATTAAAAAAAATATCTTACTTTATTAATTTTATTGAAAAATAGCTTTTTATAAAAAAATACTAAATTAATTTCGCAATTCAAAAGTTATTATCTTTATCTTAAATGGCGTTATTTATGCTACTTAAATCATTCAGTTTCATCATTAAACTGCATTAAAGCATGATAAGTAGCTGTTTTAAATGAATATTTGTAATAGCAAAATCCTAACATAAAGCATTTAAATCCTTTGTGGACAGAATCAAAAACCTTTACTTAATTCAGTATCTATTCAAGAACTGTTTCCATGAATTACGTCCAGAATGACGCAAAGTGTCGAACAAAAAAAGGACTTTTGTTGCAACAGTTGTTTGCGACATATTGAAATGCTCCCGCCGAAGCATTGTCATTCGAAAGCTGCTATAATAAACCGGTAAATCGTTTCCTGTATCTGGGAAAAAGGGAACAGATCCGGAAAAAAAAAACCACTCGTTTGTTGAAACCCTGTGGTGACGGGTAAAGAATTTTTATGAGACAAAATAATGCCCCAAAAGAACGTTTTCAATGTTTTTGTTGTTGATTTATTCAGCGCAGTTTTTCTCTTGCGTCATGGCAACATGACAGGAAAATGGGCGGTCTTTGTTATTCGAAAGTCGAATCGATGATATCGATATAATTTCGCAGTAATGCGATTCCGATGTCGATAACAACGAGCAAATGATACATTTTGGTCATGAATGTCAAAACTGTTCATCAGATTTAGTTGGTTTTTTTTTAAATTGACGAAATTTATCGCGTAGCTAAATATGTATTTATTGATTTAATCAATTTAATGCTTGGATGATTTCTTTGACAATCTGAAGGCCTGAAAGCAGGAGTGATGTATAATTTAAAGTATAATGGATGAGAAATTAACGTGATCTATCATTGTTCGTTTAATCAACCTAATTCGTATATAGCGTGATAGATATTGTTTGATTTGTTAGCTATTCTACAAATGACAAAATTGTAGCTAAAAGTCAAAGTAATTCATTTAGTTTCATTTTTAAAATTCCAGATGTGTTCAAATAGGTTCCAAAGATCCAAGATGTTCCAATAGTCTTTCAAATATAATCCAGCCTCTGTTAGGTTAAAGGATTTTTGAGATGACCTGAAAGGAAAAATTATGGCTTTGAATATTCAGATAATTTTCAATACATAAACCACATTTAAAAGCAAATAATTTATTTATTAGAAATATAAAGTAATTCATTTATACCCATTTTTTAAAATTCCAATATGTCCAATTCCAATGTATGCTCCTTAATCCAGCCTCTGTTAGGTTAAGGAATTTCTGAGTTGACCTGAAAAATAAAGTTACAGCTTTGACTACGCAAACAATCCTCAATACATAAACCACATTTAAAAGCAAATAATTTATTGATAAGAAACCTAATTTACTTATAAGCACTTGATATAGTTTATTTATAAGCAGTCTATATACTTCATTTACAAATAATAGATATAATTTAATTATAATATTTTATTTGTAAGAAGAATTTTTTTTAAATCTATACACTGCATGTCACTAACATTGCTAAACCAAGAAGGCGACATGCTACAGACATGAAATTTAAACGATAGGAAGAAGGTGCTGTGTTATGCAAATGATTAGTCTTTCAGCGCTTTCCTATAAAGCAGGCGCCGGTAGCGACACCTACAATGTGTTTAAATTAGGAAATTGTTCAGCCGGTTTCTCAAGCACAAACTGCTTTTGAACGCTGTTGCGTGGAGAAAAGTTGTTGTGATGCCTCGTGTAAGACGCAGAAAGGCGTACCAGCACGTTTCTGACTTTGATAAGCATCGTATCGCAGTATTGCTGCTCGCGTCGTTCGAGAACCAAGGACTGTTAGCAGAATATGATACTGGGTTCAGGATGGTAATACGGAACGCCGTGCTAGATCTCAACGGGCCCCCTATACCTAGCAGCCGAGAAGATAGGCATATTACCTGCATGCCCTTAATGGACCGTGTAACCACCTCTTGAGCCCTGAGTCAAGAATTGGGCTCGTTTGCAAGACAAAAAGTGTCTGCACTAGCAATTCGACTACGTTTGCAGTAATATGGACTCTCAGACCATGGCTTCGGCTACCCTTGACGCTGCATCACAGACAGGAGCTTCTTCAATGGTGTGATCAACGACGAACCTGGACGCACGAATGGCGAGACGTCCTTTTTTCAGAAGAATCCACGTTCTGTTTACAGCATCAAGATGGTCGCATCCGTGTTTGGCGACATCGTGATGAAAGCACATTGGCAGCATGCATTCGTCAATGACATACTGGCCCATTACCTGGCGTGATGGTATGGGGTGCTATTGGATACACGTCTCTGTCACCTTTTGTTCGTATTGATGGCACTTTGAATAGTGCACGTTACATTTCTTGTGTGTTATGACACGTGGCTCTACCCTTTATTCGAGCTCTGCGAAGCCCTACGTTTCAGCAGAATAATGCACGGTCACATGTTGCAGGTATTGTATGGACCTTCCTTGATACGGAAAATGTTCGACTGTTGTCCTGGCCTGCACTCGTTCATAGAAAACGATCTCTCGTTCATAGAAAACGCCTGGTCCATAGTTGCCGAACGAATGGCTCGTCATCAACCGTAGTGACCGGCGTATGGTGATGAGCTGTGGCATCGTGTTGAAGCTGCATGGGCATCTGTATCTGTACAGGCCATCCAATCTCTATTTAACTCAATGCCCAGGCGTATAAGCGCTGTTATTACTGCCAGAGATGGTTGTTCTGGCTACTGATTTCTCAGGATCAATGCATCAAAATTTCTTAAAAATTCAATCACTTGTTATTTCCAGTATAATATATTTGTTCGATAAATATCATTTTGTCATCTACACTTCTTCCTGGTGTAGCAATTTTAATGACCAGCAGTGTATAAATCAGTATTATGCATATTCAAAGAATTTGCAGAAGTCTTTCCATTGTGGGATCGGATTAGAATGGCCATGCATGTAATAAAAGGCGACTAAAATGGATACCCAATGAGATGGGTATCCATCCATCCCAGTGAGATGGGTATCCGGGTGGGGTAAAGTCAGACTTTCCTGTTTGGAGGCCCCAAACCTCTGCCTGCATGTCTTTGTGCCACAAGGTCAAGGACAAACAAAAGCTTCATTTTTTACCCTTTATCATGACTCGCCGGTTTAAGACACATGGGTACATGGACTTGCCTAGATGTTGGTGTCGACCAAGTGCGATAAGAAACAACACTAACAACTGCAACTGAAGAAGTCTTCCGCGATATAAATTAATCTATCCATTTTTTAAAAACAACAATTTTATCAGAATAACATGGTGTCTCCATTGTAAAATTAACATCAAATCGATTGACAAAATGTGGATTAGTGTAATTATAATTGTCCATTAATAAATCCTCGTGTTATTCTGATTTGCACATGTTTATTTCTATGGATATGGGGCCTGAATGACTGAGTGGTTAGCGCTCTGGCACTCGGTACCACAGGTTTCGGGATCGAGTCCTGGCGGTGCCATGGATGTTTGTTAGTGCTTCGGAATCCACTTTAAACCGTAGGTCCCGGTCCTAATAGGATAGAAGAGCGTTGCGGGGGCAACGTTACTCCGCTTACGTATCTTCAAATTACACGCGCCCTCTGGATAAATCAAAGTGAGTACTGTCTGTGCAGCGCTTACCTTAAGACCTCCAAGACCAAGCTGTCTAAGTGTTTGCCAGCTGCATTGAAACAAGAGATTTTTCATGGATTTTGGATTAGACCAGGGGTCGGCAAACTTTTGAGTCGGAAGAGCCAAAAATGGCAATTTACAAATTTCAAAGTTTTTAAAGAGCCACAAAATATTTTCTTGCCAACAATAAATAGCAGGTGGGCTGAAAAGTTCGTAGGCTGACACATAGATTGCGCAACTAATATTAAATTTTTAGTTAGCTCTAACCTTCAAAAGACACGTGTATAAATTTGACAGCTGTTGCACTATTAGTATGTGAGTTATAGCATTTTTAGTGAAGTTATAGCATTTTTAGTATTGTTCACGTGAAGTCCGCTCACCTGACTGTCGATTGGACTCTGGTGTGATATGATAGAGCCATGTTTCATCCATTGTCACATATCGACGCAAAAATTCGGTTTTATTACGATTGAATAGCTCTAAACACTGCTTAGAATCATCAATTGGTTGTTGTTTTTGGTCGATTATGAGCTCGCGCGGATCCCACTTTGAACAGAGCTTTAGCATATCCAAATATTCATTCACGATATGTCCAACACGTTCCTTTGATATCTTTAGGCACTCAGCTATCTCAATCCACTTCACTTTACGGTTATCAGAAATTATTTTGTCGACTTTTTTGATGTTTTCGTCGGTAACGGCCTCTTTGGGGCGTCCACTGCGTGCATCGTACTCGGTGCTCATTTCGCCTCGTTTAAATTTATCAAATCACTTCTCTACGGTTGATTTTCCTGGTGAAAAGTCCGAATAATGTTTATCAAGCTAAGCCTTGGCTTCAATAGTATTTTTTTTTCGCCAAAAAGCAATGCTTTATTAACACACGAAATTCCTTTTTATCCCATTTTTGAAACTAAAAAGCTTTTTTAAACTTTTAAAGTTGCTTCACTAAAAATGCTATAACTCACATACTAATATTGCAACAGCTGTCAAATTTATACACGTGTCTTTTGAAGGTTAGGACTAACTAAAAATTACATGGATTTAATACTAGTAGCGCCTATCTAATAATACTAGCCCACCTGTTAGTACTCGCCTAAATAAAGTGTTTTGATAAAAAAAAAATAATCTATCTATTCATAAGAAAAAATATCTATTTATTCATTATATCATTCTATTTATTCATTATTAGATAATTACTGATTATTTAAG
Organism: Caerostris darwini; assembly: GCA_021605075.1. Classification (NCBI taxonomy): domain Eukaryota; kingdom Metazoa; phylum Arthropoda; class Arachnida; order Araneae; family Araneidae; genus Caerostris; species Caerostris darwini. The sequence goes on along the minus strand of BPLQ01012646.1, from coordinate 165,662 downwards.
TAAAAAATTAAAACAATTAAACATTTACTTACAACTCTAACTTGTACTTCAATAACAAACAAATTCAATGGGAGCGATGGCTTTGCATGGTTATTCAAGTAGAAAATTTAAACTTTACTAAACAATGTAATTTGTAGTTAAAATAAAAAAAAACAATAACATACATTTCAGCAAACAAATTTAATGGGAGCATTGGCTTTGCATGGTTTTAGAAAGTTTGGATAAATTTGGCTCATAACTTGTTGCTTTAAGTTTCAAACACGACTCTAAATTTTCATTTGTTAGTTGGCTTCTTACTTTACTTTTAATTATATTCATGCAAGAAAACGCTTACTCGCACGAATATGTCGATCCAAAGATAGTCAGCACTCCAAATGCCAACTTCTTCACCTCACTGTAGCAATCTGGAAGACTATTCCATGCGTCGAATATAAGTGCCTCTACTCGAGGCATTTCTTTTAAAGTTGTCCACTTTTGTTGCGTTACGTACATACATTTCAGGACTTCCAACTCTTCCAACTGGCTTTTCAACTCTGTAAATTTTCCACTCCACAAAGCTTTACTTTTTAAATCGATCAATTGCATTTCTAGAGATCCAGTATCAATTCCAAATGGCTCAATGTGGATTTCGTTACTAGTTGTGTTAAGAAGATTTACTATGAATGCTAGAGAGGTTTTGTTGGTCTTGAATTGCTCAAATTTTTCAGCAAATTCATCTTTAATTTTTTTTATAACTGTGCTGAAGTACCTCGTGTCAACAGTTGCACTAGTTTTATCGCGATATTGCTTTAGAAATTGAAAATGAAGTAATTTACCGCTCTGAATATCTTCTGCAAAAAGAATTAATTTTTCTTCTAAACAAACCAATTCTTCTACCAAAACATAGGCTAGGTTTCCCTTTCCTTGCAGTTTTAGATTCAGCTCATTTAATTTCGCTGTGATATCCACCATAAATTAAAATTTTTGCAACCATTTGTCGTTCTCTAATTCAGGGTCATTAATGCCTTTTTCATTTAGGAATGTATTTATTTCATTCAAGCGCAAAGCGAAACGTTTCAACACCTTACCTTTGGAAAGCCATCGCACTTTATTGTGAAGCAGGAGGTCGGAATACTGAGTCTCCATTTCGTTTAAGAATTTTTTAAACTGGCAATGGTAGAGTACTTTTGACAAGATGCTGTTAACAATCTTGATTACCAAATTCATGACCTCAACTATTTCGGCCGGAAATGTTTGGGCTCAAAGCGCTTCTTAGTGTATTATGCAGAAGTAATAATAAGAACGTAAGAATTTCGAAACGTAAGAATTTCGTGGTTTATTTTTCTCTGAAGAATCGTTATTGCCCCTTTATTTTTTCCTGTCATACTTCTGGCTCCATCAGTTGCTATTGAAACGATTTTATTTCAATCGATCTTATTGTCTTTAAGGCATTTTTGCACGGCATTCGCTATATCTTTCCCTCTAGTTTGTCCCGAGAGAGGTAGCAATCTAAGAAGTTCTTCTTTCGGACCTTGAGAAGACATATACCTGAAAAAAAGGGGCAACTTGTGCCGTGTCTTTTATGTCGCAAGACTCATCTATAGCAAGTGATAAGGCAGAAGAAAGTTGAATATCTTCCACCTGCAAATATGTTACATTTGAAGACATTTTAGCTATTTTATCTTGTACTGTTTTAGCGGATAGTGGCAAATCTTTGATTTTTTTTCAAGATTTCTGGTTTGTTTTTGAAATCACGAAACAGTTCTTCAGATGCACGTATGAAGCAATCTTTGACATACTCACCATCTGTGAATGGTTTGCCTTTTTTTGCAATTTCTAGTGATACTGCGATTAAGATTACTTGTAGATTGCGTCTAGTTACTTAACATGCAACTTGATTGCTATTTTTGTATTTGGAGCTTGCGGTTTTTTTTTAATTTGGTAAATATTATATACTTAGTTTACGAGTGAAGATGTTATGCCCAGCTATGCCAAAATCAATGAAAATTTCCAAACATATAAACAATCTAAAACTGCAAATACCTATCTACTTTGATCTTCAGAGTTCGAAAATAGGTTTATTAAATAACAATTTATAGGTATTTACACTTATAATTATAATTTTAGTGCTAATTTTTAAATAAAAAAAAGCTATAAAATAGGTAATTTATTAAATATATATTTTAATGAAAACACTTTCGCGGTAATATCCAACAATAGTACTTTGTTTCTTGTCTGACAATTCTTATTGACTTCAAAAAAGTAGTTAATGTATATGTATAATACGTATTTTAAAAATATAATACTTATTGTGTTACCTACCTTTACTTCGGTTTTTATTATTATTATTATTATTATTATATATATATAGAGAGAGAGTTAGAGGCGAATTATCTTCTCAATGTTATATATATATATATATATAACATTGAGAAGATAATTCGCTTCTAACTCTTTTACTTGAAATAACAAACTATAAGTCACAGCCAAAGCCCTGATGAAGATGCCAAATTGTCTTGCGTCGACAGCGAATTAAAACCTACATAGAAACATTCGACGACGGCGTCATTCAAAAGCTTCCGATGGACTGACGACAGTGACGACGCGTGTCACGGGGGAGGGGTGCGGTGAAAAGTGAGTACAAGTGACTGTAAGATAGAATCCTCGTTAATCGATTCAGAACGACTTTTAAATGTTTTTTTTTGTTGATAAAATAAATAATATTTGCGTATAGAACTAAAGAGCCGCGGCCTCGCATCCAAAGAGCCGCATGAGGCTCGCGAGCCGCAGGTTGACGACCCCTGGATTAGACCCTTTTATAGATATATCAACACACGAGTTGGCAGAAAAAAAAATATTTCACTGGAATTAAGAACTTAAAGAAGAGTGTTTGAATGCTCACATGTCACTATGGAAACTGTTCATTGAAAAATGTGAAGGAACAATATAGGTGAAGTTGAGCAGGCCTGCAAAAATGAACCTTGGATAACGTTGAATCTGCTACATATATGATGTAATATCAGATAATGGATGCACTGCATTTGAGCAACATATTATGATTCATATTCTTAGTTTGGTATAGGATTCATATCTTTTGTTAAATGCCGCATTGTGATTTGATTCATTTGATGTTTCAGATTAAATTAATGAAATTAAATATTTTATTCCATTAGTGAAAAAAATTATTAGTATAAGTTAAAATGCATATAAATGTATTAATTTTGTTATTTGCTATAGAAAAACAATTAGTAATTATTTAGATCAATATGTAATAAGAAAATTATATCCAGTTAATTTTCTCGATATTTTACGTCTAATACTGCTTAAAATAAATAATTAAAGTTTAAGAAACCAAAAATTAAATAACAGAAAAAATGCAATGTTTAATATTCTGACATGTTTAAACATAATTCTAAATTAAAAAGAATGTTTTCTCTCTTGGCAAATATTTATTTAATTTCAAAGAAACATAAACACTTTTTTTAAAAATTCTACTGAATTATAAAAAAATAAATATAAGTTATGATGAAAAATATTTGTTTAGCTTTATTAAAAACCAAACAAATAGTTCTTATCTAGATTAACTTACATACGTATCGATTCGAAAGCCACATAAAAACTAATTAGTTTAAATATTAAAATTAAAATTGTTTTTTTTAAATGCCGAGTCACAGAATTTAAAAATTAAAAGCTTTTGAAAAAGACTTGCTTATTTCTAAGAACAAAACCATAGCACTCTAGTAAAAACATTGTCTCTGACGGAATGTAGACATCCATATTATAAAACAGCAACTGTGGAGGTTTTAATTTTAGTTTTCTATAATGCAGTTTCATTATACTGGTAATGACAAACTATTTATAACCGCATCCATCAAATGCGAGTGTAATATTTTTTACATAAAAATTACTGCATTTGTCTTGAGCGCAATTCCTTTTTTAAAAACATATTCTTCAAAATTATACTTTTCTGTATCTAAAACAACCCACTGGTATACGTTTAAATAACTCTCTGGTGATAATTGCAGCAATTTGTTTATCTACTTGAAATGGTCTCACTGTAAATATATTGAATCTATATGTATGGTCTGATAGAGAAAGTAAGTTTCCCTGACACTTTATGCTGCAGGTTAAGGGTTCGAGTCCCTTTAGCGCCATGGATGCTTGTAGTGGTTCGGAATCCCCTTTAAATCGTAGATCCGGTCCTATATGACTATAGAGCGTCACGGAGTCAAATCAAACTTTTTTTGGACCAATTGCCTGCGACGGGGTCTTTTGACCTGGTGCAGGTGTTCCTAAGCCAGGGAATAACAACAACAACAAGTAACTGTCAAGATGAAAATTTGTCATTGCGTCGCTTTTCATTCTGGATATAACATATGTTGTAATTTTTAAAGACCTTCTTTAAATGTACTTTTATTTATTATTTTAAATGTAATAAAATGTTTTATCATTGTAATGTTTAGAAATTTATAACGCTCGAAATGAGTCACGAAAACAAACATTCCTGGTGGTAGCTTGCACATCTTGCTTGCAGGAGGACTGTGGTCCGAATCTTATGATGGTGTAGAGGATAATCATTGTTTACAGATTTGGTTTGTCACTCTACGGTCTTTTTTATACACTGTAGGCTAATTAGACTGGGACTTACAGTTTAACGTGTATTCCGAACCCCTAACACATCCATGGCAACTGGCGTACCGATTACGGAGTATCAACAGGGGGAAATACCCCTTAAACCTCCTCATCTTAATTCATATATAGGCTTGGAATTTTAATTGTCTGCTTAATTATTGTTAGTAGAATTAAAGATAAAAGTTTCTAAAAATTCAAATTAAGGTAGGTACTCAAAAAAAAGATTTAAAATACTATTTATAAAAAGTAAGATAAAAAAAAATAAACGAATTTAAAAGTTAAGTTTTAAATTCGGTACAATTAGGAACCAGTTGTCGATGCCGTAAACATATTGTGAAAACGTAAACAAATAAACTTGTTTGTTTACCAGTACACTGATTGGGAATTATGCTGAACGGTGGAGCCAATAGGAGCATCTGAAAGGTAAAATGGTTAATGTCCTCACAAAAAAAAAGCCGATCACAGAACCGTAATTCTTTTTATTTTATAATTTTTAACACATCCATGTCACCATCAGGATTCGTAACTGAAACCCGTGATATCAAAGTCCAATGTCGTATAGAGAAAACAGAGAAAACTCCAATTCGCTAGCGTTCTGGCCTTTGGTATCACAGTCTTCAGACTCGGTAGCATGGATGTTTGTGAGTGGTTCGGAATCGACGTTAAATTGTAGATCCCGGTCTAATTAGCTTAAAGCATGCACAAAAATGACTAGTGCGATAATGAATGAGCGACAAACCAAACCGCTATGCTTTCTGCACTGCAAATTATACTACTCCTATTATTGCAATTTAAACTTTTGCAAGGTACAGAAAAAAAATGAATGTTCAGAGAATGCTTAGATATACAGTGAGCCACAAAATTGAGTATACGCCTCTAAAACTTTTAGACTTCTTCCAACCAACTACAAATTAAATATTGATTTAAATAGATACATTTTTTTATCCTAGATACTTTAACCTCTGCTTTACCATCCTATAATAACACAATTCTATAGTTAACTTATTTATTACGAAAAAAGTTAAGCGATTCGAAGAAAAGATAGAAAACCATGCCACAAAATTGAGTATACACTTATTATATTTGTAAATTATGCCACCATTTTTTAGTTTTTAAATTTTCTTTAAAGAGTTTCAGGAGTAGCTGTTGCTTATAACACGTGCTATTGCACTTCAACGCTTTTAAATAGTATTTTTCTCATTAAAAAAGTCGTAAAATGAGCTCGTAGAGAAACTACTGAATATGAGCGTTTATTGGTTGTAAAATGTCGAAAGAGGGCAAATCTCTTCGAGAAATCGCTTCGTTGATTGGTGTAACTCATGGTTGTGTCCAAAAAAAATACTACAGAAGTATAAAAACTAGATCTGTGTCTTAATATTCCTGGAAGAGGATGTAAAGAAATATTGAGTACTAAGCGAAGAGGAAGATCATTCACTCAGTAAAGAAAGATCCGAGGGTGAGTGCCTCTAAACTAGCTTTATCGATGTCCTCTACAATCGGGAAAAAGATCTCAGTTGAAACAATTCGATGTACCCTTCACCAATATGGGTTTCACGGCCGTACACCAATACGAAAGCCATTCATCAAGTATGTGAATAGACAAAAGAGAGTGATTTTCGCCACAGAACATCGTTTAAAGCCTATTTATTTCTGAACACTGATTATTCGCTGATGAAAGTAAGTTTAATCATCGTGGACGATTTAAAATGGGAAAGCACTGGCATCTAAAAACACCATTAAGACAGTCAAGTTCGGAGGTGGATCTGTCCTCGTTTAGGGTTGAATGTCGGCTGGAGGAAATGGAGAGCTTGCTTTTATTGATGGTATTATGGACAAACATGTATATTTGGGGGTTTTAAATGATAACTTGAAAAAAAGTGGCAGTAAGTTGGGGCTTGGGTCAAGCTTCACATTCCAGCAGGACAACGAACCCAAGCATACAGCGAAGATTGTGTAGTTATACTTGCTATACCATTGCAAGAAGCAATTACACACTCCAGCCGAGTCTCCAGACCTAATCGTCATCGAAAATTTGTGGTCGCAATTAGATAAAGCTGTACATGAGCACGAAATCAAAAGCAAGGAAGTTCTCAAGAAGGTTCTGAGAGAAGAATAGGCTAAAATTTCTGTTGAAACCACTAAAACACTAATAGAATCTATGTCCAGAAGATTACAAGCTGTAATTCAAGCAAAAGGTTATGCAACAAAATATTAATTTGTACGTTAAAAGGTAATTAATAAAGGTGTATACTTATTTTTGTGGTGTTGTTTTTCCTCTCGTCTCAGATCTTTTATTTTTTTTCGTAAAAAATAAATAAACGTAACAATTTTATAAGTATAGTACGGTAAAGCATAGACTAAAGTATATAAGGTAAAAAATTCAATCATCTTAAAGCAATATTTAATTTGTAATTGCAAAAAGTCTCTAAGTTTCTAAGGTGTATACTCAATTTTGTGGCCCACTGTAGCTAATTTGAAATATTTAGATTTTTCTGGTTTGGAATCAAACCAAACCTTTAAACAAATTTTGGACCATAAACCCTACTAATATCTTTGCCACTTGAACTACTAAATGTAAATAAGTAAAATATAATGTCATTAGCAATTTATTTCAAATTTATTATCATATACTTGATATAATTTTACTGAACAGAAGCATTTAACGAGTTAAATCCAATACAAACTATTCAACAAGAAAAGTATTAAAATATATTAAAAGAAATAAAATTAATAATTATACTAAATTTTTAAAACGAAATTCAGCTTGAAGTGAATTTTTCTTAAGATAATAAATAAATATTTCTTCTTCATCAAAAATAATCGAAAAGTTTTCTAAATATATACAGTGTCTAATATATAATTACATATTAGATACATATAGTATATATATTTCGAAGCAGGGAAAATGATCGAACAGTTTAATAAATATATAAAGTATTCTAATATCTATATTAAACTTGCTTGCTGTAAATAACCATTTGATATAGATTGCTAATGAACGATCTCTTATAAAAAAACTATTCCTGTCAATTATATTTTTTTCTCGATTTTCTTTTTTTCCATCTGCACTTAATGTATTTATTTCGTTTAGCAAACACTTTTTTTCCTAATATTTCGTTTCCTTATTTTTCTCCCTGATTGTTAATCTCTGCAGCAAATAAAAATCAAACAACTGAATGTTCTATAAATTTGATAAAGGAATTATTTACAATGCATGAACTGGATTAATGAATATCCAGCAGACATAATTGCATTTTTTTAACCATTATTTGAGATTAAATGCCGGTGATATTTTTTTTCTTCTTTCTAATGCAGCTGGCAAACACAGACAGGTTGGTTTTGGATGCCTTAAGGCAAGTGCTGCACAGACGTACTCACTTTGCATTACCCAGGGGCGCGTGTAACTTGAAGATAAGCCACGGACGCGGAGTAACAATGGCCCCGTAACGCTCTACGATCCTATTAGACCGGGGCCTACTTTTTAAAGTGGGTTCCAAACCACTACAAACAACCATGGCACCACCGGGATTCGAACCCGAAACCTGTAGTACCGAGCGCCAGAGCGCTAGCCACTCGGCCATTCAGGCCCATGTCGGTGATATCGGATGTCAAATTTTTAGAGATAATAATTGATAACAACACTATATGATAATAAGTGCAATAATTGATAATAACGTTATATGAGGTAAGCTTTTCAAAGCACAAGAACTTTGTTTTTCCTAATTCATTACTTGTTAAACGTTTTATTATATTGAATTAATAATATGTTTTCTATTATTATAAACATACTGATATTTATATTACATGTCTTAGCAGTGCATTTCATAATTAGGACTAAAGTTTAGGTTGAATATAGCTTTTTATTGTTATTTCTTATCCTATTTGGTACACAGCGACATCCAGACCAAGTCCATGAACCATTGTAGTCTCATGAAAAGAGGGAATGTGGGGAGTTGAGTTTATTTTGTGATGGGGCACATATAGATAGAAGTCTGATTTAGCTCTTTGACCCTGAAGATGGTTCTTTTTGTCGTTCTACGGTCGTTTTCTGCACACTTTGGGCTAATTAGACCCGGAGCTACAGATTAACGTGCATTCCGAACCCGTAACAAACATCCATGCCGATTCGAACCTGAAGCACCAAAGGCAAGAGCGCACTAAAGAAGGAGTTCAGTATCTTCTGAGAGGAGTTTTTAGGAAGAATTACTCACATTTGCGTATGGTATGGGAAAAAACATGGAAAACTCTTCTCCAAGTAATCTGATTAATGAGACAAAATGCTGAACATCAAAAATTAAATGCGAGTTTCGTCTTTTGAACAATGTCTACAACAAAGCCTACAGTGGATTGAAACTCAGTAATAATCCTCAAGAGGCCCACGTTGCCACTGAGCCCCGAATCGGATTCTTCTACTTTATTTTTTATGTGTAGTTTGTTAATGTCTCTCGTAATTCTCAGGAAAAAGAAATATAGATGAAGAATTTAATAACCGATGATTTCAGCCGGGTTGTGATGTAAATGTTTATTTGGAGTTCATCATCATCATGATTGGCGTAACAGCCCCATGGTGGGCCAAGGCCGTCTGCCTGCTGGCACATTTCGAAACATGAGATGTATATTTTTTTTAACGGGGTAGGATTGCCAACACTACGCTCAATGCTCTATAGTCATATTAGACTCGAACCTACAATTTAAAGTGGATTCCGAACCATTACAAACATCCATGGCACCGCCGGGACTCGAACCCGAAACCTGAGGTACCGAGCGCCAGAGCGCTAGCCACTCGGACATTCAGGCCCCTTATTCAGGGCTATAAAATGGGATTTTAAAGTAGGATGGGATTTTGGAGTCGGACATATAATTATTTAAAATGTATGAAACAAATTCATATACCAATTCATATCCTGTTAAAAATATTGCATCTAATTGAAATATGAAATTTAAATTTAAAATAGCTATAACTATTAACTGATTTGATATTATTATCATAGTAATATGAAAAAAAATGGCCATAAGTAAACAAATTTAAACATTTTAACTTTTTTATAAATTTTTAAATAATAATATATTTTCTATAAATTAATTGCATCACTGCTTATTTAAAAAAATGAAGCTTCAAAACTTTATATTCTGTATACGTAACATAGATAGTGCTTGTTAGTAACATGTAAATTCATTCTATTTCGATTCTCAATAGTGGCATGTACGTCATTGATTTAAAAAATGAGTAAATCAAATGGCGAATAGGAAAGAGAAGATTGTACAGAAATCGGATTGTATGAATTTGGTTATAAATTCCAAATTTTCTCCGATGAAAAAGAAAATGCAGAGTTATATTCTTTTCTTTCTTGGCAAAATCATATCTTATTTTACTGTAATCATCTTCATTGTTTTTAAAATTTTGTTGGACTGCATTTGAAGTTTAAAACATTTATCGGACTAACATGTAATATATGTTTAATTATGAGCAAAAAATTGAATAAATAATTCTTAATCTGAGTTGATCATGGCATACCAAAGTGTTATAATATAAAATTTATCAAGATAAATTAAATAAATTATTGTACAGCTCTGGCTTATAAACTGGGTGTGGTTGGGCTGAAATTTGAGACACAGGTTTGAAAATTAATAGTTTTATTGACACACTCAGATGTATTGTACATGTGTGTCGTTTAGCACACAAGTACAATATTTAACATATTTAAAGACAGATTATAGATTCGTGTAAGGATTCTACTTCTAAGCCGAAAATAAAGAAACTCAGGTTTACGCGGGGTGCGCGGAATGCGCGGACTCTCCGGGTGAAAGTCTGTAGACCATCTTATATGCTAAGCATTTCTTAACAGATGCTCGTGATTGAGCTGTACTAAACATTTCTTAACGACAGCTCCAGTTGCGCTGTTCTTCCTCTCTGGTGAGAAGAAGTACAGATGATGAAATCATTGAAGAGTATAGAGCATTGATTTATCTAGATCTGTATCTAAATTAGTTATATACTCTATCAGTTCTATCAAATCTAGCTCTATACTTTTTAAAGATAAATTTAAATTTTTTTTCCTGTAAAATAGCTAAAAAATGTGTGGTTCTATAGTTAGCACAAATCCCTCTATTATCAGTTATATATTATAATCTCAGGGCCTGAACGGCCGAGTGGCTAGCGCTCTGGCGCTTGGTACCACAGATTTCGGGTTCGAGTCCCGGCGGTGCCATGGATGTGTGTAGTGGTTCGGAATCCACTTTAAGCCGTAGGTCCCGGTCTAATAGGATCGTAGAGCGTTGCGGGGGCATTGTTACTCTGCTTCCGTGGCTTATCTTCAAGTTACACGCGACTCCTGGGTTATGCAAAGTGAGTAACGACTGTGCAGCGCTTGCCTGAAGGCATAAAAGACGTCCATGTCTGTTTGACAGCTGCATTAGGAAAAAAAATTATTATAATCTCAATTATATTCACGGAAGAGGAGATCTATGCGAGGGTTATGCATGTCACCAGGTTATCTCTTTGGTTGTCCACTCTGACCCAAATATCGCACAAAAAAGGCTCCTTTATTGCTTGATTGAATAGATATCACAATCTAGATATCTTTGCATCTCATGCCTCGGAATCTGCCAGTAGGCAGAAGACCTTTGCCCACCTTGAGGCTGTTGCGTCATTGAAGGAGAAGAAGATATAATTGTCAATCTCACAGAGATGCAATTGGGGATTTTACACTCCACAAAATAATAACGCTAGATCACAGAGAACCCGTTTCGGGAAGAATTACCTGCAGAAGGAGGTTATTGAGGGCCTGAATGGCCGAGTGGCTAGCGCTCTGGCGCTCGGTACCACAGGTTTCGGGTTCGAGCCCCGGCGGTGCCATGGTTGTTTATAGTGGTTCGGAATCCACTTTAAAAAGTAGGTCCCGGTCCTAATAGCAGCGTTGCGGGCGCATTATTACTCCGCGTCCGTGGCTTATCTTCAAGTTACACGCGCCCCCTGGGTAATGCAAAGTGAGTACGTCTCTGCAGCATTTGCTTTAAGGCATCCAAACTGTCTAAGTGTTTGCCAGATGCATTAGAACAACAAAAAAAAAAAAAAAAAAAAAAAAGGAGGAGGTTATTGAGGGTTTGTAATGACCTGATCATTCTTCTAACATGAATCCGATTGAGTATATTTAGTATGATCACAATAGATATATTACTGTACTTACGCAATAACCCTGTCAACCATTCAAAGTCTTTAACCCCTGCTTCGAACTGCAATTGGCTTTTTTGTCAACTGAATTAATAAACACCATCATTTTTATCTTGAAAAATTGAGTATTCTTTAAAAGAAATGTCATAAAAAATGCACGCTTGTTATGCCTCGCTACCACAGGTTTCGTGTTCGAATCCCAGAAGTGCCATGTATGTTCGGAATCCATTTTAAGCCGTAGGTATAAATCTAATATCATCGTAGAGCGTTGCGGGGGTAGTGTTACTCACGTCCATAGCATATCTTCAAAATACTACTTGTGCCCCCTGGGTAGTTCTAAATGAATAACGTTGGTGCAGCTCTTGCTTATGGCATAAAGACAACTGTCTAAGTATTGGCCAGGTGTATTAGAAAAAAAAATGCATGCATGTTATAAATATGAATTTATAGAAAGCGAGAGTTTAATTAATTTACAATAATAACAAATATAACTTAAATATCTGTAAAATATATTTTTCAGAATTGAATATATTTTTCAGAATAGAATAAATATTTTTCATAATTGTAAACATTAACAAAAATAAACTAAACCACTATAATTGTAAACTATAGCAATCTATACATATGACTTCGTAAAAATTATTCAGTTAACGTTTCTTTATTGAATCATTATTAAAATGAATTATTTTTTCTTATTATTAAAATTTATAAATTGAAACATATTTTTTAAATAGAAACATAAATACTCTTTATAAAATGTATTTCTATCGTAGATGAAAATTAATTTTTTCGTTTTTTATGAATTACATCAAATAAATAAAAATATAATTTTATGATGAAAACTTTTAATATCAGAAATTTTACTAAATGCATTATAAACACCATTCATTAGTGTTGAAGAAAAAAGTGCAAGCACTTAATTGCTTTAAAATGTACTTAACTGCATAGTTTTTGAAACCATTTTTGTATGAATACCATACTTTTATTTTTTAATTTAAGTAAACATATAGTTAAATAAATTAAACATATATAGTTAACAAGTTATATATTTAGTATAAACGAGTTTATAGTTTAAAAGTTAAACACTTATTTTTGATAAATACTTTGTGAGATATTATTAAAACAAACCCGTTAATTTTCATACACAGTCCAGAATTATTGGTAGATATTTGATGTTCATTATTTAAATTAACTTATTTTACTTTACTTGTGAAAAGAGTTAATGGCTGTTTTTAAAACGTTTATTGCACAACATAAATTTAGATAGTTCCTTTACGTATAAAACTTTTAATAAGCAATTAAATAATTTATCATGCTTAACTTTTTCACATTTATTAATTTGGAGAATGTACTATTTACTCCGTTAACCTGTCTGAAGTGTTTTAAGTAATTCATTGAAGAATTTATTTAAATCTCGAATTTTTATATTTGGCGATGTTTATAGAAAATATTTAATCTTCTTTAAATTATGTTTTATTAAATTCATAACTATTAAAGGAAATTTAAGGTTCCTTTTCTCTTTATTTTATATGCATTATAGGGTATAAAAAGAAAGATGCACCAGGAAAAATTTCCTGAATGGTACTAAAATCAGTAAATAGTAATAGAAAAAGAAATGAATGTTTCATTTAATTTATACAGTTACAAACAATAAGCCGATTAATAAGCCGTTGGCCAGCTTCTGTTCTTTATATCAGATATCTGGCCTGATATTGAACAGTAGAATAAATGGAAATACCCTTGCTTGATTCCTTGCCAAACTCAGTCCAAAGAGTTAAATAAGCAAGATCCTAAGCCTTGACATGTATTTTCCCATTAGATCCCAAATGAACTCTATTAGGGTAAGACATGGTGATCTAATTGTCCCGAATAGTGTAAAAAGAGAAATGATTTTTTTTAATGAATCTTAGGTATTTTCAATATTTTTCTGTTGTTTCTTTCATGAAACTTCACCATCAGAGGCATTCCAATGTTAGCAAACACTTCGATAGCTTAACATGGGCCGTAAAATTTCATGAAAGTTAATGACAAATTCTTTAGCAACTATATAATGTCCTTCAGAAGTGATAATTATAAAATAAGACAGTATTTAAATAAATAAAGTATGAAAGAAAGAAGTAATTTTTTTTAAATATATCATTAGTATTTTCAATATTTTTTCAATACCTACTATTAGTTCACTCTCTCCCTATATATATCTTGTTCAAATTTTCAATCGTTCATAAAACACTTTTTATTCATCCACTCAAGTCCAAATACATTTTTTTTTGAACTTGTAGTGGATGACACTGGATGCGTGGCTTGCGCGTTTAACTTTTTCTACTTTTTTCACGACAAAATAAGATGAGAATAAGGAGAATGTTGAAACAAAATGACGTAATGATTATTAATAATTTCGAAAACTTTAGAATACAGAACAATAAAATGCTGCAGTAGTTTGATAGTTAAAGGAGTAGAAGATTAATGGTAATAGATAAACGGTGTTTTATTTTTCAAATCCTACTATTAGCTCACACTATCCCTATATGTATCTTGTTCAAATTTTCAATCGTTAATAAAATGATTTTCATTCATCCACTCAAGTTCAAATACATTTTTTTAAACTTGTAGTGGATGACACTGGATGTTAATACACTTTTTTTCAAATATTAATTCAGTAATGAAATTTAATTAATCAATTTTAGTTTTTTTTTAGATTTAAGTTGCATGTATCTACCAATAGATGGCGCCAGATGTAAGAGTATGAATTTTATGAAACTTCACCATCAGAGGCATTCCGACGGCAGCAAACGCTTCGATGCCTTAATATTGACAACTATTTTCGATGTCAACAGAAAGACTGTTTTGTTTACAGTGTGTCATGCTCAAATCTCGTGAAAGGAGAATAATCTTTGGTTCGGGCCACTTGCAAGATTCGAATTAGATTCCTGTTGTACAAAAATATCTCTTAAATTTTTATAAGGCTCCAAGCACATCAATTAATAACTTACAAGCAATACTAAGTTACACTTCCCTTTTTCTGTGTCCACCTGGAAACTTTATTGCACAAGAAATTATTATCTCCGTCATGATGGATTGTAGGCTCTGGTCTAATTAGCCCAAACTGTGCACAAAATGACCGTAGAGCAACGAACCAAACCAAATTGTCATGGACACTGTATATTTCTGTACTCGTCGGACTTCAAACAGTATTTACCAGTTCGAAAGTCCTGAACGCTAAACAACAGTTTATTGCAACCCACTTATTGTACCATTTTTTTTGCTCCAATGCAGCTGGGAAACACTTAGACAGCTTGGTCTCGGATGCCTTAAAGCAAACGCTGCACAGACGTTACTCACTTTGCATGATCCAGGGGGCGCGTGTAACTTGAAGATACGGATGCGTATACCAATGCCCCCACAACGCTCTACGATCCTATGAGACCAGGACCTACGGTTTAAAGTGGATTCCGAACCACTACAAACATCCATAGCACCAACGGGACTCGAACCCGAAACCTGTGATAACGAGCGCCAGAGCTCTAGCCATTCTGCCATTCAGGCCCCTGCTTATTGTATCATGAAAAGAATTAAATTCCTTTTTAAAGATTCATTATATAAAACACAAACAAAGGAATAAATATTTTTAAAAAAATTGAATTTTTTTTTTTAAAACTTTTATACCCAGGCGTGATATTTTAAATGCCCATTCAAAACTGAAAATTCTAGGTCATCCTATAACTCTGAATAAACAGAAGCTATTTATCACTGTCACAAACTTCCGTCAAAGTGCAGGAAGGCTTGAAATAAAAAAAAAAACCGTATAACCGAATTAAAGTTTTTAAATAAAAGGGGAATTACGATGAAGGTCAAATTGAAATGGCGGATATAAAATAAGAAAATATAAACTTTGTGAAGGAAATTGAGTATAAAAAATATATGAGAATTTTTTCCTTAGATTCTGATCTTTAAAATTATTAAAATATTTCAAATGTATGCACAAAGTTTCTGTCTAAAGCTTTGATGAATAAATATTTATATTTTGTGTGTTTGTTTGTGTATGTGTATGTGTGTGAGAGAGAGAGAGAGTTATTTATTTACACTTTCCTGAAAACGGTCTAAACATGATTTGGAGGTTGGAGTGTATGAGAGCTAGCTAATGTATTTTAGCGGAACTGGCTACAATTATGATGAGATTGGCAATATTTTCTGATGGAGGTGGCTATTATATATGCTGGAATTCCTTATAATTTCACAATTTCAACTGGATAAAATTGTGAGATACGGCATGTACAACGCAGATTAACACTAGTTTTAACTACAAGCTTCATCATAGATGATGAAGATGATCATAGATATCATAGATAGATGACTGTGTAAGTATATAGAAAACAAGGTTTGCTTAAATTGTCTCCAAAAATGCATGTTGTTTCTTGTAGGAGAATTCTCTTAGTATTGTTGTTACTTATCCAACTTGGTAGACAGCTACATCTAGACTAAGTCCAAGAACTCGTATGGTCTCAGGGATGGAGACGGTCTGACGGCCAATTGGCTAGCGCTGAGGCATTTGATACTACAGGCATCAGATTCGAATCCTGGCGATGGCATGGATGTTTGTTAATGGTTCGGAATACAAATTAAGCAATAGGTATCGGTCTAATTAGCCTAAAGTGTGCACAAATTGACCGTAGAGCGACAAACCAAACCGAATTTCTTTTATGGTGCACACAGGGAAACGCAATCATAGACACTGGAGATTTCTGCACATGTTTAGCTTCAAACATTATTTACCAGGGGACAGAATGGTCGAGTGGCTAGCGCTCTGGTGTTCGGTACCACAGGTTTCGGGTTCGAGTCCCGGCGGTGCTATGGATATTTGTAGTGGTCCGGAATCCACTTTAAACAGTAGGTCCCGGTCTAATAGGATCGTAGAGCGTTGAAGGGGCATTGTTACTCCGCGTCCGTGGCTTATCTTCAAGTTACATGCGACCCCTGAGTAATGCAAAGTGAGTAACGACTGTGCAGCGCTGTCCTTAAGGCATCCATGGCCAAGCTGTCTAAGTGTTTGCCAGCTGCATTAGAAAAAAAAACATTATTTACCTGTTCAAAATTCCTGGACGTTAAACACTAGTTCATTGCAACCCATTTATTGTATCATTGCAAGAATTGAATTACCTTTTAATAATTCATTATGAAAAACACAGTAATACAAACGAATGAAATTTATTGAAAAATTGAATTTATTCTTTTTGACACTTTTATACCCATGCGTGATGATACTTTAAATGTCCATTCAAAACTTAAAAATTCTAGGTCATCCTATAACTCTGAATAAACAGAAGCTATTTATCACTGTCACAAACTTCCGTCAAACTGCCGGAAAGCTTCGGAATAAAAACCCCACATAAGCGAATTAAAGATTTTAAATAAATGAGTTACGATGAAGGTCAAATTGAAATGGTGGATATAAAATAAGTAAAAGTAAACTTTGTGAAGGAAATTGAGTGTAAAAATTTTTTTTTTCCTTAGATTCTGACCTTTAAATTTGATAAAATATTTCAAATGTATTCACAAAATTTCTGTCTAAACCTTTGATGAATAAATATTTAATTTGTGTGTGGGCATAGTATGTGTTTATGTGCACACGACTGTGTGTGTGTAGTATGTGTGTGTGTGTGAGTGTCTGTAGAGATAGATATATATATAGAGAGAAGATTTATTTGTTTAAACTTTCCTGAAAATGGTGAATCATGATTTTGAGGCTAGAGTGTATGATAGCTACCTAAAGTATTTTCGTAGAACTGGTTGCAATTATGGTGAGGCTGGCTGCATTTTGTGCTGAAGGTGGTTACAATTTATTCTAGAAGTGATTATTATTTCACAATTTCTACTGGATAAAATTATTAAATCTGGCATGTACAAAGCAGATTAACACTAACTTTAACTATGTGATTCATCATAGTTGAGATGATAGTGTAGGAATAGAGAAAACAAGGTTTGCTTATATTGTCTCCACAAAATGCATGCTTATTGTTGCTGGAGAATTCATTTAGTGTTGCTGTTACTTATCCAACTTGGTAGATAGCAACATCTAGACCAAGTCCAAGAACCCATGTGGTCTCATAGAAGGAAGCTGTCTGATGGCTAATTGACTCATACTTAGCATTTGGTACCACTGACTTGAGATTCGAATCTTGGCGGTGACATGGAGGTTTGTTTCTGGTACAGAATCCACGTTAAACAGTAGGTCCCTGTCTAATTAGCATAAAAGTGTGCACAAAATGACTGTAGAGCGACAAAGCAAACAGAATTTCCTTTATGGTACCCAACGCGAAACTTTACTGCATAAGCAATTATTACGCCATTGCAATCATAGACACTTCGGGATTTCTGTACATGTTGGGCCTCAAACAGCATTTACCAGTTCGAAAGTCCTGAACGCTAAAGACTAGTTTATTGCGCACCACTTATTGTATCATTGCAAGAATAAATTCCATTTTAATAACTCATTACAAAAAAAATAGTAATTTAAATGAATGAAATGTAAAAAACTAAACTTATTCTTTTTGGCATTTTTATACACATGCATGATGATACTTTAAATGTCCATTCAAGACTGAAAATTCTAGGTCATCTTATAACTTTGAATAAACAGGAGCTATTTATCACTGTCACAAACTTC
Source organism: Caerostris darwini (assembly GCA_021605075.1). Taxonomy (NCBI): domain Eukaryota; kingdom Metazoa; phylum Arthropoda; class Arachnida; order Araneae; family Araneidae; genus Caerostris; species Caerostris darwini. The sequence continues at coordinate 147,219 of BPLQ01012646.1, read as the reverse complement.
CGTCAAAATACCGGAAAGCCTGGAATAAAAAAACTCCACATGAACGAATTAAAGTTTTTAAATAAAAGGGGAGTACCAGTGAAGGTCATATTGAAATGGTGAATATAAAATAAATAAAATTAAACTTTGTAGAGAAAATTGAGTATAAAAAATTGAGAATATTTTTCCTTAGATTCTGATCTTTTAGAATTGGTAAAATATTTCAAATTTGTGCACACAGTTTCTGTCTAAACCTTTGATGAATAAATATTTATTCTGTGTGTGTATAAACGAGTGTGTGTTTGTATGCGTGTGTGTATGAGTGTGTGTGCTTATGTGTGTTTGTGTGTGTGAAAGAGAGAGAGAGAGAAGATTTATTTGTTTAAACTTTCCTGAAAATGGTGTATTCTTGATTTGCAGGTTAGAGTGTATGACAGCTACCTAATGTATTTTCGGGGGAACTGGTTACAATTATGGTGAAGCTGGCGACATTTTCTATTGAAGGCGGCTAAACTTTATGCTGGAATTGTTTATTATTTCAAAATTTCGACTGAATAAAATTGTGACATCCGGCGTATACAAAGCAGATTAACATTAGCTTTAATTATGTCATTCATCATAGTTGAGATGACATTGCAGGTATAAAGAAAACAAGGTTTGCTTAAATTGTCTCCGAAAAATGATGTTTTTTCTTGCTGGAGAATTCCCTAATTGATGTTTTCTTATATGCATGTTTACATATGTAGTGCATGAAATTGCCGGCAATATATGTCAGAATTCACCAAACAGCAGCAGTAGAGTGGCAACGAAGATTTTTCTGTCCACCAAGTTGAAGGAATAGGGTCCCAACTTGGTAGAGAGTAATATTTCGACTACGACCAAGAACCCTGTGGTCCCTCCCCAATTGGCTAGCCTGGCCTTTGGTGCCACAGGCTTCATGTTCGGAACCTGGTGGTGGTATAGATGTTTGGTAATGGTTCGGAACCACGTTAAACAGTAGGTTCTGGTCTAATTAGCCTAAAAGTGTGCACAAAATGACCATAGAGCCACAAATCAAACCAAATCAGGGAGGGAAAGGAATTGGGGAGGGCAGCCTTTATTGTTATGGAGTACCATTAGGTAGAAGTCTGATGGTTCCGTGTCACTGATTTTTTAAGTTATAGGTCTGTCAGCCCTACTAACTACAGTCATATTAGATTCTGAACCACTACAAACGTCCATGGCACCGTCAGAACTCATACCCGAAACCTTTGTCATCGAACGCTAGTCACTCTTCCATAAGGCCCCTTATTCCCTTATTATATTTGTTAATTGATTACCTCGTTTCAAACCATAAGCAGTGATTCTAAAACTGTGGTTGTTTATTAGAATATCCGATACTTAGATGTAATTAATGCGGTATTACAATTAGGAAGATTAATAGCAGATACAGCACTATTCAGGGTGCCCCTCATAGCATCTTATATATATTGCATAAACATTTTGATACTAAAATTGTAAACAAATATTGCTATAGATGGAATTTTATAATAATAATATATATAATAATAATATTTAAAATATTGAAGATATTAAGTTATTTCATTTAACTATACAATTAATTAGTAGTACATTAAGACAGATTAGTTTTTCTTATTTCTAGGGGTGGGTTAAAATTTTAAGAAACACTGTTGCTTAAGTCTTAGGAAAATGCATACATGTTCTCTAAAAAATGTATATTAGTCGAAAGATAACAGGAATAGGACTGTCAGACCGTAGGCTCTACAGTCATATTAGGCCTGAACCTACAGTTTAAGGTGGATTCTGAACCGCAACAAATATCCATGGCAACGTCGGGACTCGTACTCGGAACCTGACACACCGAGTACTAGAGCGTATTCACTCGGCCATTAGAGATAATTGTGTCAAAGTTTATTTTTTAATTTTTAATATAAATTTATATATTTTATGATTTCTTCTTTAAAGCAAAAATTTAAAAAATGCTATTTAAAGCAATACTATTAAATTAAATAACACCAAATTAAAAAAATAATTAGAATAAGCAAGTTACGATTTTTTTTCCTTTTTATTGAGGACATACTAGTTTCTTGGAAATTTCGACTTAAAAAGATGTGTTCCTTTAATTAAGCTAATATCATATTAATTGGATAGTATAATTGCTTGTTTAAAATATTTAATAGTGTACTTTTTATTTGCATTTTCACTTTGGTTATTTTTTTTTATTCAGTAGAATCCTAATTATTCCAGTCTCGTTTAAGCGATTTTCGCTTTTAAATTAGTTATTAAACGATAGAAAAGCATGTTTAAGCCAGCTTTTTCCTTTCTGGCCAAACACATTTGGCGACTTTTCTTTTATCTTCAATTCCTTTGTTATGTACGGCATTCTCGTTTGAAAAAAAAAAGTATTGAACTACATTGTATCAATTGGGCCTGAATGGCCGAGTGGCTAGTTCTCTGGCGCTCGGTACCATAGGTTTCGGGTTGGAATCCCGGCGGCGCCATGAATGTTTGAAGTGGTTCGGAATCCACTTTAAACCGTAGGTCCCGGTCTAACAGGATCGTAGAGCGTTGCGGGGGCATTGTTACTCCGCGTCCGTATCTTCAAGATACACGCGCCCCTCCCCGGGTAATGCAAAGTGAGTGACGTCTGTGCAGCGCTGGCCTTAATGCATCCAAGACCAAGCTGTCTAAGTGTTTGCCAGCTGCATTGGAACAAAAAAAAAATTGTATCAATTGGGCTTGATTGGCCAAGTGGCTAGTTCTTGGCGCTCAGTACCACAGGTTTCGGGTTCGAGTCCCGGCGATGCCATGGATGTTTGTAGTGGTTCGGAATCCACTTTAAACCGTAGGTCCCGGCCTAATAGGATCGTAGAGCGTTGCGGGGGCATTGTTACTCTGCGTCCGTATCTTCAAGTTACACGCGCCCCTCCCCGGGTAATGCAAAGTGAGTAACGTCTGTGCAGCGCTTGCCTTAAGGCATAAAAGACGTCCATGTTATAAAGTGATACGCGTCCGCAGCTTATCTTCAAGCTACACGCATCTCCGGGGTAGTGCTAAGTGAATAACGTCGGTGCGGCGCTTGCTTTAAGGCATCAAAGAGAATTGTTTAAATGTTTGCCAGCTGCATTAGAATATTGTATCAATAGGAATATATTGCATTTAGGGGATTAAATTGTATATATATTGTAATACATACACAATATAATAATATTTCTCGGTATAATATTGTATATCTCGGATATTCAATTGTGGATAATCTATTCTAGTTAGTAAGAAAAAAAAATTTTCTTTGAATAAAATATGGACAAAATATTTCACAGAAGATCAAAAGTGATTAAAAAAGAAAAGTATAGATTTTATAGAACCTGATGGCTTATTGACTAGTGTATTCGGCACTCAGTGTCATAGGTTTGGGGTTCGATAACCGGCGGTGTCATGGATGGTTGTAATGGTTCTCAATCCACTTTAAGGCATAGGCCCGGTTTAATGTGACTGTAGAGTGATGAGTGTAGGGCGGACAACCGTACCCCATAAAAAGATAGCATCACGGAGCCTTCTACCTACGGGAGCTCCATCACAACAGAAGCTGCTTTCCCGACTTTCCCTTCTTCCATGGATTCTTGGACTTGGTCTAGATGTTGCTATCTATCAAATGTGATAAGAAATAACATATATTATGGGGGCCTGATGGCTGGGTGACTAGCGCCACAGGCTTTGGGTTGGAATCCCGACGGTGCCATGGATGTTTGATTCGGAATCCACTTTAAATCGTATGTCTCGGTCTAATATGACTGTAAAGGATTGGGCGAAGCCTGAAAACCCTATCCCGTAAAAATAAAACATCTCTCATCTCGAAATTTGTCAGTAAGCAGACGGCCTTGGCCCACCATGGGCTCTGTTGCGGCACAGATGTTGATAGATTTTATGAAAATATTTACTATGATTATTTTTAATATACCACATTATTATGAAGAAAAAATTAATAAAAAAATCTTTACAAATATAATTTTCTCTGTATTTATTAATTTAAAAGTTTACAATTTAAAAATAATTTTAATTGATAAAATTCTCCTGTGAATTTTAATTCAACTTTTATTACTGAAAGAATAATTTCATTAAATATTATTACTTTTATTAAACTAATTAATTATACTACTTTCAATAATTTAATTAAATTTTATTGCATTAAATTTTTAATTAAATTCACATCATAACAATATCAACATAACTATTACAAAAAATTATGTTTAATTAATTTTGAATAATGGTCACCTTTTTAATCATATCAGCATAAAAATGTATTAATATTTGATGACTTCGAGTTCTAGTCAACTTCATAGACAACCAAATTAAGAATTTAATTAATCTCACTCCTAAACAACATTGAGCTTTGATTATTAAAAACACTCCATTCTTAATTCTTTATCATTTAATAATAAACACCTTAAGTTAAAAGTATAGGCACTACGGAAGTAATATTTTTAAGTCAACATTGCTGTCAAACTAAAAACATCTTTATCCTCTCCTCAAAATAGGTGCGTCTTTTTAATTAATTAAATAAGTAATTGTCACCATTCATAAGAGAACTTCCGACAACTCCGTTCTTATTTTTAGAAGTTGTACTTTATTATGCATACAAATATTTCATTTCTAAACAAAAGCGATTATTAATTTTAAATGCGAAATCGTTTGGCAGATGTGACTTAAGATTTTTAAGAATTATTAACGCAGACGATTTTGTTGGAGGTCGAACAACAATTCGAAAAGTTGCGGTTTGACTTTGGCGAAAGAGAATCGCCCCGATTTTGGCGAGATCTCGCCGAGTGTTTTTAATCCGGCAAACCTAAAGAAAGCATCGGTATTCCTAATACTGAGGAACGGACTACGAATCGGAGCAGTGGTCCGCAATTCGTGCTTCATCGTTGCTTTAGAAAACATTATTTTTCTAAGAGGAAAAAAGAACAAGTTCGAAAACCAAAATATTCCAAAGAACAAAACTCTTATCTTGGGATTATGTGGTATTTAGCGTGATCGTTGTGAAAACTGTAGTGTAAAATTTATTGTTCTATTGCAAAGTTTGGTTATTTTTTATTCTAAAAGTTTAGTGTAAATCACATGATAACCGTTTCGGTATTCGGTATATTCCGCTGAAAATAAAGGGGATTCTTTATACATCATGGGATTTCTACGTTTGTGGTGGACTTTGATGTGCGTCACAGCTGTGACTGTTGATGTTGCTGTAGCAGATACAGTTTATGAAGCTCTCGGACGGCAAGCGGATCTAAGCAAGGTAAGTTCTTAAAAGTTTTATCTTTGCAAAAGTTGCCTTGCTTGAAGTTGGTTCTGTTTGAAATTTATTGTTGTTGGCGTATTGCAAATAAACTTGAATTCAGAATAATATTTTCTCCTGATAAATATTTTGAAGATATATTATATATGCTAAGTAATTAATTATTATATATGCTATATATAGTGCTAAGTTGGTGTTATTTAAAATTTATTTGCTGTTGACGTGCTGCAAATAAACTTGAATTTAAACCAATATGTTTTTCCTCTAAAATATTTTGCAGATATGTTATATATACCTGTAGATTTATTATTAAAAGCTTGAATTGGCAAAAAGTTTAAAAATTTCTTTTAAATTACTTAACATATGTTATCACGAACACTTAACGGAGTTTCTGTGTGTGAACACAAATGCTTGTTCATTTTTATAGCATAATGTTTATGAAATATAATTATATGCAATTAATTTAAAACGTATAACCTAATTATTGAAATATATATAAAAACAATTATTTCTATTTGTATATTTAAGTAATAAAAATTTTTTTAAAAAAAAATTAAATTCAAATTTTGGGAAATTGTTGATAATTATTCATGTTTAAATTTATTGTTAATAAATGATTTTTATAAATTTCATGAATAATTCCATAAGCAATTTTTTTATATATCATATAATTACTAATAAAACTTTGATAAGTTTAGTTTTACTGTCAGTTCTAGGTAAAAATTGATAAACATGATTTCGCACCAAAAATATCCGTTAATTACTTTTTTTATAACGTAGATATTCCAAAATCACTTTCATTATTTCATTGGTATATTTTTGATATCGATTCCAGATCATTATTAATAGATCTAATCCGATTTAATTTTAAGGAATTCATTAGATCGCAAAAGTTAATATTTATTTAAATTGTATGCAAGTCTTTTTAGTATTGAATTTGCTTTACCATATGTTTTATACTGAAGATTAAAAAATATGAAAAAATGTATTTTAAATGTGGTTAATTTCAGTAGGTCATGTAGTTATAGAATTTTACATGCAATGCTAGTTTTAAGTACATTGACAAACAATTTCGCCTAAAAAATATGCGTATTTAATTCACTTTTTATAAAGTTGGTATTCTAAACTGACTTTCATTATTGCATTGACATATTTTTGATATTGATTTCAGATCATTAATAGATCTAATCAGATTTAATTTTAAGGAATTAATATTAGCTCGTAAAAGTTAATATTTATTTAGTTGCATATAGACTTTTTAGTATTGAATTCACTTTACCATATGTTTTTATACTGAAGATTAAAAATATGAAAAAATGTATTATAAATGTATTTATTTTCAGTAGGTCATGTAAAATCCCAACTACATGACCTACTGAAAATAAATATATTTTAAATACAATTTTTCCTATACATTACATGTAAATGTAGTGCCAGTTTTAAGTAAATTGATAAACATAATTTCGCCCAAAAAGTATGCGTTTTTATTTTTTATGAAGTATATATTCTAAACCCACTTTCATTATTTCATTGGCATATTTTTTATATTTATTCTAAACCATTACTAATAGATTTATAGTTAACGATTTAATTTTAAAGAATTAACATTGGCTCGTAAAAGTTAAAATTTATTTGGTTACCTGCAGTCTTTTTAATATTGTATTTGCTTTACCATATGTTTTTATACTGAGGATTAAAAATATGATAAAATGTATTTTAAATTAGCTTATTTTCAGTAGGTTATGTAGTTGGGTTTTTGCATGTAATGAAGACACTAAATTATCGATACAAAGTTTCTTTAAAATTCTGTTAAAAATTTTATTTGTTAAAAATAAAGTATTTTTTTCTTCCAAAACCAAGAATTGTTTGGTGAGTCTTATGTTAATTGTATGTAAAACATATTCGTACTTATTATTTCGTGCTTTTGATAAATATTCATGATCGGGTTTCACGTAATGAAAACTTGTCACCTTACTTTAGAGGAGTGTATATTTTTAGAAGAAATCTGCATGGGGTGGACACACCCTTATTTCACTATTTTCAGGCAGGTAAAAATGGATTTTGGGTCATCGGTTTATTTAATCGATAAATGAGTGAGGCATTTAGTGTGAGTTTGAGTTAAAAATAATTTCGGTATTGAACAACCAGATTGCTAGTAAAAAAAAATTCTGAACTTGTAATGGTTTCTTAAAAATTGTATTAAAATTTTTTTTTTTAAATTTATTTTACGATCTTTAGAATATATTTTATATGAAATGTGTAAATTTTACATAATGAAGCAATACTGTGGAAATTTTATTGAATAAATCTTTAAATTTTTTTAAATAGTTTATAAGAAAGACCGTTTCAAATAGAAAAATGGTAATTTATTTTTGAGATTGTTTTATAAAAGTAATTTACCACACTTAACTATGTTTAGCAATTTTTCGTAGCCATAATACGCATATTTTATGCATGGCCGTAATACGCATATTTTATGCATGGCCGTAATACGCATATTTTATGCATGGCCGTAATACGCATATTTTATGCATGGCCGTAATACGGCATATTTTATGCGTAGCCATAATAGGCATATTTTATGAGTAGCCATAATAGGCATGATTCATGAGTAGCCATAATAGGCATGATTCATGAGTAGCCATAATAGGCATGATTCATGAGTAGCCATAATAGGCATGATTCATGAGTAGCCATAATAGGCATGATTCATGAGTAGCATGATTCATGAGTAGCCATAATATACATGATTCATGAGTAGCCATAATAGGCATGATTCATGAGTAGCCATAATAGGCATGATTCATGAGTAGCCATAATAGGCATGATTCATGAGTAGCCATAATAGGCATGATTCATGAGTAGCCATAATAGGCATGATTCATGAGTAGCCATAATAGGCATGATTCATGAGTAGCCATAATAGGCATGATTCATGAGTAGCCATAATAGGCATGATTCATGAGTAGCCATAATAGGCATGATTCATGAGTAGCCATAATAGGCATGATTCATGAGTAGCCATAATACGCATGTTTCATGAGTAGCCATAATACGCATGTTTCATGCGCAGCCATTTTTCAAAAAATTATATTTTTTAATCTTTTTAACGTAATGGATCCAGTTGAAAAACAAGTATTTTTAATACTGGTTATTTTGATTTGAGGTAATTTGATTGAGGTGATATAAGATTCACCACCTAGAGTAGACAGGTAGCATTCATATTATCCCAATAGGATTTAGAGCACACGTCCCAACAGGTAAGATCCGAGATTGGATGATCCTAATTGAGATCCTAATGGAAATACTGTGCTGTCTATGGATTTGCTATTCTCATCCCTGGTAAGGACGCTAGAGCTTTTAATCCGGCTTCAATTATCTGGCTGAATTCAAGTTGATAACTACGATCTGCTCAAAATGATGCTTTTAAATATTTTTATATGTGTGGCCTTAAATACGCTTTACTTCGTAGATACCGGAAGAAGCGTTTTTCGATAAAAATTTGATTAAAAATTTCAAAAATAAACTATAAAAGTTCAGTTAATTTAAATTTTCTCGGTAATGAGACATTGATAAATACAATTGAGTTCTTTTATTTTGCTTATTATTAAAGGTTTTTAATTAATACGAACTATATTATTTCAACTTATTTAATTCTTATAAACAAACCATCCGTAGAAATTCGCTAATAATTTTAGCCTTTTGATCCGAATGTCTTTTTTTATATAATATATTATATTTGCAGTTCAAGTTTGCGTATTTTTATTTTAAATAAATGTCAATTTAATATATAAAATATTTTTCAAGTTAGTCTTTCCTACAATGATTGATCTCATAATCAATTTAGCATACTAAGAAGAAATGGTTTTGTTTTTGTTTTTGTCGCTCTACGGTCATCTTGTGCACAACTTAGGCTACACAGACCAGGACCTACAGTTTAACGTGGATTCCGAACCACTCACAAACAAAGAAGAAATGGGAGATTACTGCCCAAAAGGATTTTAAGGATAGCTTCCTCATATAGGCAAATATCATGGGAGATGAGTTAGAAAATTTCTACCTGTCTGTTGATACAAGACACTTAAATTAATTTTACTTCATACAGGGCTGGATTAGTTTATGGCGAAACATTTTATAGTTAACAGACACTATTTGGTTACCGACTGGAGGCACCCGGTTCCAAACCGAACATTCCTTTCGTTATACTTCACATAGAGAACATTATTCCGTTAGAAGGAATTTTCTTCCTTTGAAATCTTGGTGCATCTATTACCCTGCCTTCGAGAATACTTCTTCCAAATTGTAAAAAAGTAAATTTCTTATAAATAGTCCATAACTTTAAAACAGTCTCGAAACTCCCAGTTTGTGAGGACCACTATCTTAAACTGAAGAGTTTCCGTAACTGTAGTAGCAATACAAAAATTGCTACTTAAAAACAACTGAAAACTGTAAATTTATCATCATAAAGTTTTCTTAATTTCCTTTAAAATTTGTGACAAGGAATTTGCTAACTATGAATAGAAGAGAAACATCTATTTTATTTGTGTAATATCAAGTAAAGCATTACAATTTTCAAAAACTGTGCTTACGAATGAAACACGAGCTCGCCTTCGCTCGTATAACTTGCATGAAATAATCTTATCAATTGCTTAAATGCATCCGGTTCTTAAGGCTGAACTTCAGGTTGTTGTATAACCATGAAACATATTTTGATTACCCCGTTTTTTTATTGTTTTACTGAATTCATGTTTAGCTAATGTTGTGTGGGTGAGTTTTAAAACGAATCATTTTAAAGGGAAGTTTCCCTCGTCTAATTTAAGAAGCTAATATATACGCCCACCTACATCAAGTTGGAAGATAATTAGACGCAATTCTGATGAATGAGTGTAGGTTGTTATTTTAATATCTGCTCACTCAAGAAAATTAACTGTACCATTATCTGTTAAACCTGATATGAAATTTTTCGCGATGGATTATTATCTACCGTTATCTTACAGATCAGTTATTGATTATCTTTACTTTTTGGTGTGCATTTTGGTATTTCTTTATGTAATTTTGATTCATTTGTAAGGTTATTGATGATAAATATCTTTATAATCGTTCAGGCCTTATTTGAATACAGAATAATATTGTCGTGTTATTACTTTTCCATTGAGAAGAATTAATAATTAAAATAATTACATATGAGCCTGACACGAGACAATATATTTATCATAAAATATAAAGATATATATCATAAATATTTTTATGATCTTTCAGATTTTGTTTGGATACAGTATATTATTCTCATATTATTAGTTTTCCGTTAAGAAGAATTAATAATTAAAGTAATTACATATAAGCCTGACTCGAAACAAGATAGGCGGCCTGATGGCCAATTGGCTAATGCTCTGACCTTAGGTACCACAGGCTTCAGGTTCGTATCCTGGAGGTGGAATGGATGTTTGTGAGTGATGCGGAATCCCCGTTAAACTTTAGGTCCAGGTCTATTTAGCCCAAAGTGTGTACGAGATGACCATAGAGCGACAAACCATACCAATCGAGATAAGATCTTTATCATAAATTATAGATAAAGATATTTACGATAACCATCTTTAAGATCTTTCAGGCCTAGTTTGGATATAAATATTATTCTCAATATATTACTTTTCCGTTAACAAGAATTAATAATTAAAGTAATTACATATGAACCTGACTCATGGCTCAGTGGCAACGTGCGCCGCTGGTGAGCATTAGGGCTGAGGTTCAATCCGCTGGCGGCTTTGTTGCAGACACTGTTTCAAAACGTGAGGAAGTCTCTATGGCGCTTGTGATGTTCAGCATCTTGTCTCGTGAAACGGAATATCCTGGTGGAAATTTTCCTGGTTTTCTGACATAAAATATGCAAATGCGGGTTGCTCCACCCTAAAGGTCCTCTCGGAAGGCACTGCCCTCCTTCTCTATAGCGCTATGATTCTATGGCGCTTGGGATGTTCAGCACTTCGTCTCGCTAGTCAGATTACTTGGTGTGAGTTTTCTGGGTTTTTTCTCATACGATGCGCAGATACGTGGTAGATCCCCCTAAAAGTCCTCTCGAAAGGGACCGCCCTCCCTCTTCAGCGACTCGGAACCATGTCAGAATTCTATGTATGGATGCTCCATCATAACAGAAGTTGCTCCTTTTCCATCTATGCATGAGTAGATTATCATAGAAAGTCCATGCCCCACTGCAGGATACAGATAGACACAGCACAAAATTGTAAAAGATAAAACTTCATTAACTTCATCTAGATTCCCAAAAACATATTCTTTGATACTAGAAAAATAATATTAATTGTATTTTGTTATCGTAATATTAAAATTTGATTTTTATTATAGCGTTTCCAACGAAAAAAAACAAAACGAAGTGACTCGAGGGCGTCTGTGATGTTCAGCATCTTGTGTGTCAGACTACCTGATGGGAATTTTTTCGGGCTAGTGCTGTGGCCTTAGGTTCGAATCCTGGAAATGGCATGGAGGTTTGTTAGTGGTGCAGAAGCCACTTTTAACTGTTGGTCCCAGTTTAGTTAGCCTAAAGTGGGCACAAAATGACCGTAGAGCGACAAACCAAACTTATACGATGCGCAAATGCGCAGTAATTACCCCTAAAAGTCCTGGAACACACTTCCCTCCTTCTTCAGCGACAGGGAACAGAAGCCAGACTTCTAACTACGCGTGTTACATCAAAACAGAAGTTGAGCCTTTCTTTCCTCCCTCCATGAGGTATACGACGACAACAACAACAACAAAAATTTTCACAGCAAATATTACTGTACTATGTACTAATACGGAAGATTCAAACTAATTTTCATGATTATAATGACAATAACTTCGTTTTAAACAATTATAGACACATAAAACAATTATGAAGAGCGAAACAATGTTCCAAACTATATTCCCCCTTCAAATTTATTTTTTCTAGCGTTGTCTACAAACGAAGTTACCGTCATTTGTAATTAGGACAATCATTTAAATAACTTTTTATTGTGTCTGCATAAAATGGCTAGGAATAAATAAAAATTTTAATTGAATGCAATTTTAATAATTGAAATGAGACACATAAATTACTTTAACCTAACTATTTAATTAATTAATTTAATTGGAGCGCTTAAAAAAATTGCAATTTGAATCGACTTAAAGAAAAGTATAAATTTTAAAATAGGTACTTATCGAATAGGTCGAGGCCTGATGGCCGAGTGGTTAGCGCTCTGGTGCTCGGTATCACATGTTTCGATTTCACCGTAGGTCCCGGTCTCATAGGACCGTAGTCGGCCTGATGGCCAATTGGCTAGCGCTTTGGTCTTTGGTACCAGAGGCTCCAGGTTCGAATCCCGAAGGTCATATGGATGTTTGTAGTGGTTCGGAATCCACTTTAAACTGTAGATCCCGGTCTGTTTAGCCTAAAGTGTGCATAAGATGACCGTAAAGAGACAAACCAAACTAAGCCATCGAATAGGTTACATTAAACTTATTACATTCTCACCGAATGATAAAATGAACCAGACTGCTCAACAATCGGCTTTGGTGTTTAAATATATAAGAAAAACAATTCTAATAAAGATGAAATAGTAGTTTAGTACAATATGAATACAATTTTTTTACTAAGCAAAATAATAAAATAAATAAAATTAAATAATAAATAAAAATAAATAATAAATAAAATTAAATAGTAAAAAAAAATAAATAATAAATAAATAATGATAAATTAATTATTTTAATAATAAAAATAAAATAATAAATAATAAATTTTTATAAAATTTTAATAGACATATGAGAAATAAATATAGTTAAGAAACCAAACACATTCTGTGTGTAAAGCCATTTCTAAGCATTCTAATCTTTTTGATATTTTCGTAGACCATATGTTTGCAATTTCTGACAAAAAGCAGAAATGGGAAAATACTCATCGTCTAGCTGAATTTTTGTACATAAATTCAGCTTAAGTGGTGTTTATCTGTACCACATTAATTACTTTTTCGCCATTTTGTCAATTTCTATTGTAATGATCTTTGTTTCCGGTTCCACAAAATTGTATAAATGTGAACAGAATCCAGTTTTATCAAAATAAAAGATCTTGTGTTGCATATGCTTTCATGGAAGGATATTTTTCGTTCGGAAGAATAACAGCATGTTCTCTTTCACGGATGAGTCTCGAATTTTTACAATGCTAGTCAAGCTAAAAGTCATGTCAATTTATAATTATTCTTTTTGTGTAGATATTTTAAGATTTAAGAATGAAATGATTAATTCAGAAATATTTACGAATTCAGTATAAATACACAAAAAGGTGGGAAAATATATATTCAGTAGAGAACGCAAACTATGCTATGGCCTACGGTTTAAAGTGGATTCCGAACCACTACAAACATCCATGGCACCGCCGGGACTCGAACCCGAAACCTGTGGAACTGAGCGCCAGAGCGCTAGACACTCGGCCATTCAGGCCCATTTAATACATTTAAAGACATATAAGTATAGATTCGTGGAAGAATTTCACTTCTAAGCCGAAAACCTGATACACAGGTACACGCTGGATGCGCGAAATATACTTCCTCCCCGGAAAATTTGTATGCTATCGGTAGGCTAACTATTACGCAGGGTTGTGTTAAATGTATTTGCTCGCGGGATGAGAGATTACAAGCTAAACGTTTCTCCGCTGGAGCGCAAGCTGCGCAATACTTTCTCTAGGGTGAGAGTCTCGAGGCCTACTGACCATTTCGGCTGAACGTCACAGGGTGGCACCTGCCCGAAATGAATTTCTGAAAAGAAATGAATTTGAGTTAAAGCATTATATTATAACGTAAACTTACTTTTTACTGAGTCATTAAATAGTAAAACAAAGAAAATGATTAGTAAGAGCATTTATTATGATTAGTAAGACATCTTTAACCCTAAAACAGTTTTTAAAATCCCAATATGTATAATGAAAATAATTTTAATAAGAAATTGTATCGAATTGCCTAGATTTATACAGAATTTTTGCAATTACTGAAACAGTATACTACAAAATATTAAAATTGTTCTATTTTATTAGTAAAAATGAATAAATTGTATCATCTTGTCATATTTAATGTTTTAATAAATAGGGAATACTCTTTTAATATGATTTTACGAATTAATCCAGTATATTTTGATAAATTCTTATACGATTGATAGTTATAAATTTAATCTTTATAGAAAACTTTCAAGTAATTTGATTTAATAAAAACAAGATTATTCTAAGAAACACTACAAAAAATTATTTATGTTAAATTATAGGATATTGTACATTTTAAATGAAAATTGTATTTAATTTTTATAATATCGGTACAAGTACTATTATACTGTATTACAAGTACTATATTGTATTTTGTTCTGCTAAAGCATTATATTTTCAAATTAATTTTTACTCTAAAAAAATTTTGAAAATCCCAAAAGGACGTAAAATGGAATTTTTTTAAAAAAGAAATGACATTGGATAGACTAGATTTATATAGAATTTTTGTGAATTAATGAAGTAGAATTCTACAAATTTTATTTTATTATTAAAAATGAATAAATTGTATCACATCTTGACATATTTAATGTTTTAATAACTAGGGAATTAATCTTATAATAAGATTTTTTAAGATTAAAATAAGACAAATTAATGCAGTATGCTTTGATAAATTCGTATATGATTGATTTATGATTCCTATATTATTAATAAACTCGTATATGATAAATTTAATCTTTTATAGAAAACTTTCAAATAATTTGATTTAATACAAACAAGATTATTCTAAGAAATATCATAAAAATAATTTTATATCAAATTACAGATTATATTACATTTTAAATGAAAATTCTATTTATATATTTATGCTCCTATAATACTAAAATCCAATTTGCATTTAATTTAAATACTCACATTACTAAAATTTAATTTAAATTTTAAGAATATACATTACATTCTCTTTTATTTGACTTTTATTCCAAACGATTTTTTAATACATTTGCCAAACGATTCTGTAAATGAAATTTTATACAGCGAGATAAAATAATTCCAGCAAATAGAAAATTTATTTTTAAGTAATTTTTTCGAACGATTTCGAATATTCCAAGAATTCAATTTCGAATATATGAAGTTAGAAAATATTCTCTTTTCGAGTATTTATTATCACTGGAAGTTCCAAAGACGGAAAGAGGATTTATATGAAAGTGCAAAATGTCCCTGAATATTTCGTAGGGATTTAGGGAATTTTCAGGGATTTGGATGAAAGGGAAGATTTCTCTCAGGGGAAAGTGGATGGGTTTGAGAGTGTAATTAATAAGTTCTTTGGTTTTAATTTGAATTTTACTTGCGCTGCAATTGTATTGTTTTTTTTTAAATATTTTAATGTGGATTGAATTGTTTTATACTTTAAAAAAAAATGTATTACGAAAATATATTATATATTAGACAAAAAAGTTTTTGATAAATAGAATTTCATTAGATTTTCTCGGATTTATATAGAGGTTATGTAAATTAGTGAAGCAGAATACTACAAAATATTAAAAATATTTTTTTTTTATATTTTGTTATTAAATACGAGTAAATTGCATCAAATCTTGACGTATTTACTGTTTTAATAAATAGGGAATTGTATTTTAATATGCTTTTACGAATTAATCTTGTATGGTTTGATAAATTTGTATATAATTGATTGTTATAAATTTAATCTTTATAGAAGACCTTCAGTTTGATTTAATTAAAACAAGATTTTTCTAAGAAATATTATAAAAAAATTGATATTAAATTATAGATTATTTACAATTTAAATGAAGGATCTATTTAGTTTTTAAAATATCGGCAGAAGTACTATATTATATTTTGTTCGGGTAAAGCATTATATTATATTTTCAAATTAATTTTTACTCTAAAACAGCTTTTAAAATCCCAAAAGTACGTAAAATGGAAATACTTTTAAAAATAAATGACATTGGATTGACTAGATTTATATAGAATTTTTGTAAATAAATAAAGCAGAATTCTACAAATTTCATTTTATTATTAAAAATGAATAAATTGCATCACATCTCGACATATTTAATGTTTTAATAACTAGGAAATACTAAGATTTTACGAATTAATCCAGTATGCTTTTATAAATTCGTATACGATTGATTTATGATTCTTATATGATTGATAACTCGTATATGATACATTTAATCCTGATAGAAAACCTTCAAGTAATTTGAATTAATAAAAACAATATTATTCTAAACATTATAAAAAGAATTTATATTAAATTACTATTCTATATATATTAAATTCTACTATTTATATATATTAAATTCTATTTATAAATTTATACTACTATAATACTAAAAATTCAATTTGTATTTAATTTAAATACTCACATTACTAAAATTTAATTTAAATTTTAAGAATATACATTACATTCTTTTTTATTTGACTTTTATTCCAAACGATTTTTTAATACATTTGCCAAACGATTCTTTAAATGAAATTTTATACAACGAGATAAAATAGTTCCGGCAAATAGAAAATTTATTTTATTTTTAAGTAATTTTTCGAACAATTTCGAATATTCGTAGAATTCAATTTCGAATATTCGTAGAATTCAATTTCGAATATATAAAGTTAGAAAATATTCTCTTTTCGTGTATTTATTATCACTGGGTGTTCCAAAGACGGAACTCAGACTAAGTTTCTTTTTTTTTAAATAGAATTTTATTTGCCATGATTTATATTTGAAATTTTGACATTTAAAAATAAAATGACTTGTAATAGCAATTTTAAACTTTCGCTAGAAATAATTTCGATTAATATATAATATTTTTTAAGAAACGTTTAAATCATTTAAGAAGATTGTCCGTTCTTAGAATTGTAAGACGAAATATATATAATATTGAATTACGTTATTAAATTACGTTACTTAAATGTTAAATTATATTTCTTTAAAAGAATTCCTTTAAAAATATTTAAAATATTCGTTTTCTGTATAAATAATATAGAAAATGAGGAAAGTTTTAAAATAATTATAACAAAGTTTAAATGTTAATTACTTTTCTTACTTTCTAACTTCTATTAAAAAAACTGATGTACTTTAAATTTAAATACTATAGTGATAGTAGATCAAATTTAATATTGATTGAGAATATAATTTTATCAGGTACTTAATAATTTAATGTACTTAAAATATTAAAAATTAATAAAGATGATGATTATATTATATGTTTATGTTATATCATGTAGTTAGAAAGTTAACTACACATTTAAAAATATCATTTTTGAAATCATTTATTACATCATTTTTCTTTGAGTTTTGTATTGAAATTATTTTGTTCATAAAAATGATATTAGGAAAAATATTCTTAGTAAAAACAACATGAAAGAAAAAAACAATTAAAAATATTTTTAAAAAT
Source organism: Caerostris darwini (assembly GCA_021605075.1). NCBI lineage: Eukaryota > Metazoa > Arthropoda > Arachnida > Araneae > Araneidae > Caerostris > Caerostris darwini. The sequence goes on along the minus strand of BPLQ01012646.1, from coordinate 129,542 downwards.
ATATGTACAAAAAATATTAAAAGAAATATATTTTAGGAAAATGCTAATAATTATTTTTAATAATGGAAATTTTGTTAATTGAATCTGATTATTAATAAATTCACATTAAATCATTCGATATTTATTGATATTTGTCTGAAATATTAGAGAGTTTTTGCATACCGTACGTTAGTTACCGTAGGACGTCCGTTAGCTTTTTCTCCTAGCGCGCATGCTCGTAGGAAACATTATTACAGATACGAATGCGCAGTTTCCTATGAGCATGCGCGCTAGGGAGAAAAAGCTAACGGACGTCCTACGGTAACTAACGTACGGTATGCAAAAACTCTCTATTGTCTAAATATTCCTTTGTATAGGAAATAAGAACTAGTTTCCCCCAAAAAAACATTTTATTTTGTTATAGGATTCATCAGAACAGAGCATTATCTGGTTTAACTAGAATTTTAAAGCTGAATGCATGTATGCATGCAAATACATCCATACACAAGAAAAAAAAACAAACATCCATACATAAAACATTATTTAGTTAGAGATTTTTAATATGAGCAATGTTTCATTTATGCATATTTTCAAATGAAAAAATATTTATAACAAAAAAAAAAAAAAAATGCCACTATTATTGTTATTTTAAATTTACAATTTTTGATAATTTATTACAATGATTTTATTTATTAATTTATAAAAGAATGTCCTGCTACAATGAAAGCTTTATATATTTCACACAATTAGCTACACTTATTTATATAAAAACTGCCCTGTAAAATATTTTTATTCTATTCATTTATTTATTCCTTATTATGATTGTATTTTAGATAAACTTAAACCTCCATTAATTAATTTTATTATGCTATTTTAAAAATGGCGTTAAATGGATTTGCCTTTTGTGTTACAAAGTTAAATTTTTAATTTTAAGCTATTTTATTGAAAAGAATATTCCACTTACTTACAAAAAATAACTTTATGCATTTCAAACTAATTAATAAAGGGATTCATTCGAATATTAATTTTTTAGATATAAATTGTAATATTTCCCTGTAATTTTAATAATGGTTAATTTATATAAAATTTAAAAGGTTACCGTTAAAAAAATATAAAAAATTTTATAAAATGTATTTCATAAAACATGCCATTTATTTTTTATGTATCCATTTTTATATTAATTTTCTTTTTAAAAGTAAGGAATTCCATAATTAATCTATAAATAATCGCATAGGAATATAAAAATCATTTAACTGGAAAAAAAAGCTTCATTAAAAATTCTGAAATTATTTTTAGCATAGAATTTCATCAAAGAAATTTAGAAATACCACTCTTATTTCTGAACACATTATAAACATTAAAAATATTAAATCTATACCAATTAAAGATAAATTCTTATGCATTTGGTTTTATTTTCTTTGAAAATATCGTGCAATTAAAAAGTGATTCCGCTGTTAAGATATTGAATAAAAAGCTAAAGATTAATTGCTCAGTTTATTGAAATCGGATCGAATGAATAATTTTTTTTATTTAAACATAGTTTTCAATAGCTATTAAAAATAATGACAATTTTATCGAGATAAATTTTTAAAGTACTCACTCTTGAATAGAAATGATCTTTTAAATATATTTATCATTAAAAATATTCTCCTTTTTATTGATCTGAAAGCTTTCTGAAATCGCTCCTTAATATCTCGTTACATTTCGTGATTAAAAATGTAAATATATATTTATTAAAAAATCTTTTGCTCCTTCTCAAAAATGTATTTTTGTTGTTCTGAATGCAGACGATTTTAAATTACGATTTTTATTTGCTTTATTTTTTCAATTCTTGTAACATAGAAAAATAAAAATATAAAATCTTTTTACTTAAATAGCATCATTATTTTTTTCTTTTTTTAAATTTCATGGAGCATTAAAAACAATACTGTTTAAAAATAAATCAAAGACAACATAAGTTTTTGATATTTTCGTGTTGTATTCTACAGGTTATCTTGGCATCACGTTTACAAACTTTTAGGAATGGCAAATATTTATCTTTATAAAATGGAATAGCATTGTAATATAGAATCGAAAATTCTTTTTTTTTTTTAAATTGGGCTATCAAAAGTAATATTTGTTCTTTTTCTTTGCATAAAAATTACTTAACAATATTAAATTTTTAAGTATTTTTATATTTTTATGTAAAGATCCATAATTCAAGAAAATACTTGGAATTTCGTATAACAGTTTTTTGTTTCATTTATAAAAATTCTAAATTTTTCAAATTTAAAATGAGATTAAAACAATAAAAAAAGTCTATAGATTCGTTAGACAGAATATTTGGAATCATAAGTTATTTTTATTCTTAGAGTAAAAAAGAACTTTAGCTTTATATGATTACTATGTGTGTTTTCTAATATAAGCACGGAGAAAATTGCCATGATATGCAGTATGCTAATAGTATACTTTTAATTTAAAATTTACTATGTACATATTTTGTACCAGTTTCTTTTCCTATATAGTTTGAAACTTTCGAAGAGTTCTGATTATTCTGTGTTTTTCTTATACAGGTAAATTTCACTCTTTTTCAATAGAATGTTTTTTTTTTTTTTAAACACATTCCAATTTTTGTTATTTAAGTGTTTGAAAAAGTCATAAGAATATATTCTATTTTATAAAATTGCAATCGAATAAGATTCTCTCTTCGCCAACAGGTGGCAGGCCCTGCAGCATATGTGTAAGGCAGTAGATAATATTTAAAGATTCAGAAAGTGGTTATAGTATAAGACAGTTGGTATTTTTCGATCGCTCTCATTTTCGTATCGCCGTTATAGTGACTGAAAATGTCGTCGTCTTTTATTCTTTCTCCAGTTAACTAAGAGGTTAAGTCTGTGATGCATTTAATTTACGAATGGGCTATTTTAAACAATAGATACAAGATCCTCAGATGTGCTGATATATAACATCCGCCCACATACGTCTCTTCGTACAAAACTTCTGCTGGAGTTTCATTGGATAATGCCTGACTATCTATCCTACGATTAACTCGACGATTACCAATTTTTTTTTGTATCTCAGCACATTCATATCCTGATAACCTTTTCTTTTCAAGTACGTATAGCAGGTGGCAGATTTTGCAGATACACCAATATATATATTGATTCCATGAAATTGGGAAAAGTTTTCACAAAGGTGACACAAGAAACTCACGAAATTAACAAAAGTTGACAAAGTATTGGTACGTATAGTAGGCGGCAGAATTTGTCGCTACACCAATATAATACAAATTGATCGCACGAATTAACAATTGTCTTAAACCCGATTGTGAATATCTTGAAAAGTTGATCAGAATTTAGTGTCTTTTCTATTAAATATGCCCATGTAGTTATTTTTTTTCATTCTGTTTGCGGTCTTAAGCAGAAAAAAAAATCGTATATTCATCGTAAGAAAGACTTAAGTAATGAGATAAAATTATAAAAATTGTTAGCATTTTTTTTTTTCTGATGGAGTTGGTACAGAGGCGGGTATTTTCATGTCATAAGCAAGGGCTGCAGCGCTGTTACTCATTTAGCACTACCTAAGGGGCACGTGTTAGTCACGTCCGCAGCATATCTTTAAGCTACATTACCCCCACAAGCTCTATGGTCATATGAAACCGGCACCTACGATTTAAAGTGGATTCCGAACCACTACAAACATCCATAGTACAGCCGAGACTCGAACCCGAAACCTGTCGTACAAAGCGCCAGATCACTAGCCACGTGGCCATCAGACACCATAAACTGTTTGTATAAAATTTGAGAATTATTACCGGAGTCATAGTGCTCCTAATGATGAATTTCAATTTCAATAAATTGAAAATATTTTGATTGACTTTAACTTTAAAATTTGATTGACTTAAATGTTAACTAAGTTATTTTAGAAAGCTTAAAATTGGAAATTCATATATATTTTAGAATAAAATTAATTTTGCTAATGTTAATGTGATCTATCCTTAGCTGTAAAAAAATATATTTATATATTTTTATTAAATATTACTAAAGCAATTGCTCATAGTAGGGGTTATAAGAGGGACACATAAAAAGATAATTTTTTTTTTTTTTCATAAATCAATTTACTTACGTTATTTACAAAAAATACTGTGGTCACATAAATTCATTTATTTATGAGGAGTTTCATATATTCATTGCTATATGAATGTATATTATTGAAATGTCTTTCTTATATTATTGTAATGTAAGGCTTAATGTTATTCTTCTACGATTGCAAAAAGCTTAATGTCTTTCTTATATGACTGTAATGTAAGGCTCCATGTCCTTTTCTTATGCTTGTAATGTAAGGCTTAATGTCCTTCTTATGCGATTATCATGTTCTTTTCGGAAAGCATATACGATTAATAACTAACAAAACCATGGAATATTCCAAACGAAATGAAATATGGCTTCAATTTGTTCCTTTATTGCAAAATTTCAAGTTTAATAAATTGAAAGTATTTTTGATATCATAAATAGTACGAAATAAAATAATGCGTTATTTATATTTCATGAACTTATAATACCAAAGCGCAAGTTATTCGTATTTTTTGTCGCTTCTTAAAATTTATTAATTTGGATTGACTTAAATGTTAAGTTATTTTAGAAGCACTAAAGCTGGAAAGTCATACTAGACATATATTTTAGAATAAAACTATTTTTACTAATATTATCTATTTTTTAGCTGTAGAAAATATATTCATATCTTTTTATTAAATATTACTAAAGCATTTGCACATAGTATGGGTTAAAATGGAGACACATAAAAGAAAAGTTTTTTTTCATTATTCAATTTACTCTCGTTATTTACAAAAAATACTCTGGTCACATAAAATTATTTATTTATCAGGCCTTTCATGTATGCATAAATATCAACTCATAAAAACGCATTATTTTTTATAATGCATGTTTTTTATTAAACGCTGTTTATCTAAAGCTAATTTTTTAGAAAGGCCTGGAGCATATTAATGGATATATTATTAAAACACTAGTATATTTAATGAGTTTAGCACCTTTTTATATCAGTATTGTGACTTTTTTCAACGCACTCAGATAAAATTGCATTAATTTTTTATGGCTCTAGTAAATACTGTTTTTGTAGGTAGGAATAATAATATAAATGGTGCAGAAGAAAATTATGGCAATAGGTATGTTTTAATTAGGAGTTGTTAAAGTACTTTTTTCAGAACCCTAGAGACTGTTATACTACTGTGCCCAAAAAGTATGACAAATTAATTTTTTTTTTCAAAAACTCTTTATATATTCTTGCAAATTTATTTCATCGCCTTCAAAGTAATCTCCTCCGGACACCATGCACTTATGCCAACTTTTTTTCCAATCCTCAATGCATGCTAAAAAGTCACCGGCAGGGATGGCCTTCAAACCGAGCGCCGATTCACTTTGAATCTCTTCAATCGACTCCTCAAAACGGTGTCCCCGGAGTGGTCTATTGAGTTTAGGGAATAGAAAGTAGTCACACTGTGTGAATATGGTGGTTGTGGGACAATATGGGTTTCATTTTTGGCGAAAAAGTCACGAAGAATCAATGCTGTGTGAGCTGGCGCATTCAGTGTTTTCGGTACCAATCGAGATTTGACGCGTTTGAGGCCCAAAATGGAACTGAAAAGATACTTTTGAAATTTCAACATCATAAGCGAGGTCTCTAATTGTAAATCGATGGTTTGCAAGCATCAAATCTTTAATTTTTTGGACGTGAGCTTCGTCGGGTGCGGTTGAGGATCGACCAGAGGGCTCTTCGTCTTCAACGCGTTCTCTGCCTTCTTTGAACTGTTTATACCACTTCTAATAATTGCTTTCCGATATAGGAATGCTCAAAGAGTGCCTTCTGCCCCATTCTACACGCTCCAGCAAACAAAATTGAATGCAAGTTCTTTACTCAAATAATTCAGACATTTCAAAAATCGCCGGAATCAGTTTTAGCGTCTCACAAAGCCAAGTGTAACTCAACACTAATGGATATTTTGACGAAAAATTTCACACAGATGTCAAGGATAGTGTCAGCAACCTAAAAAAGAAAAAAAATTGTATTTACATAAGCCCCGTGTGTCTCTTGTTTTAAATTGAAAATTGGTCTTACTTTTTGGACATATTAGTACAACACGTAATCTTGTGTGAATGTTAGTTTAAGAAAGATTGAACTGAAAGAATGTGGTGTGGTATTTGAAATTGTAAAAGAATGTTATTTTGAATGTAGGGGTACAGTTTTATTACTACATCTACGTTTGTTAGCGGCCTGATGGCTAATTGGCAAGCACTCTGGCGTTTGATACCACTGCATTCAGGTTCGAATCCTGTCGATGACATGAAAGTTTGTTAGTGGTTTGGAATCGAATTTAAACTGTAGGTAACGGTCTAATTAGATTAAAATGTGTATAATATGGCCATAGAGCGACAAACCAAACTAAATCTACGATTTTAATTGGCCTTCCTATCAATCATTGTTTGGCCATCTATCTTGAGACACAGTATTTTTTTTCCACTCTCAAAACCCTAATGATATGAAATCGATTGATCGTGACTGTCAGATTGTTCACTGTTTTAAAATCAGAACAAAAATTATAATAAATAATTTTGTGTGAATAGTAGTTTAAGAACTAAGCGAATGAGGTGTGATATTCCAAATTACAACAGAATGGCCCTGAATCGCTGAGTGTCAGCTGTTTGACGCTCGGGCCACGGATTTCGGATTTGAGTCCCTGTGGGGCCATGGATTTTTGTAGTGATTCGGAATCTACTTTACGCCGTAGGTCCCGGTCTCCTCTGTGTAGAGCTTGACGGAGCAACGTCAGACTTGTGACTATGGTTGTCCATTAGAACAGAAGCTGCCCCCTTTCCCTTCAATCATAAGTCCATGCGGGTTCGTGGCCTTGGTCTAGATGTCTACCAAGTAGTATAAGAAACCACAACAACACGTAAGATTAATATTTTAAAACAGGCTTGCTGTGTTATTACTTCTACTTAATTAGTTGAATAATTAATTTTTTCACCAATATGTTTCCAATGATTTTAAAAAGATTTTAAGCTCAAAACGTAGTGTTTTTATATTTCTTTCAAGGTAACATGCGGCCTGGTGGCCAAGTAGCTAGCGCTCTGGCCTTCGGCTTTGGTATTCGAATCCTGGCTGAGGCATCGATGTATGTGAGTGGTTCGGAATCCACTTTAAAATGTAGATCTCTGTCTGTTTAGCCCTCGTGTGCACAAGATGACAGTAGAGCGACAAAAAAAAACCACTTTAAGGTAACATATATGTGGGCTAATAAACTTAAACGGATTTTTAAACGATACTCTTTTGTCGTGCTTCATACTAAAACTGTCCATCAACTGAAATATTTCTATAAACTGATTGCAAATGGTATTGAAACCAAATGTATCTAGTGAAAAATAAATATGAAGATCTCTAAGAAAATTAAATAAATATAAAAGTTAAATCAATTGAATTACAAAGCAATCTACATAATATTTTATTAAAACTTATATATAAATTTGAAAAATCTCTTTCCTTAAAAATAACCACCAAGTATCTTTTTTAGAATAAGGAGAACGATTTGCATGCGGCACATGTGGCTGCCCTATAAAATCCGCGCAGGATATGCCACAGAGTGTGGAAGTTTCCATAACCAACTTTACGTATCCTTCTGTGGAGGATCTTCGAAGGTGGCGTGATGGACGTCGTATCGTTTGGTCATTTTAGTGTCTGGCCGTAAACGCTTTCGGTCTCGCGGCGACTGTTGCCATTGGACTTTTTACTGCCCTCCCGAGACGCTGGTTGGCTCCGTAATCTGGTCACGCATCCATGATTGGACTAAGGGTCCGGCAGGGTCCAGCTGGGCTTTAAGGGGCAGGTCAAGTGGTTCGTGACTGTTTCGAATTCTCAGGGATCATGTTAGTGTCTGCTGTCGTTTTTGGATATAGCCGTTTCTTATGAAGATATTTGTCTAATATGCTTTAGTGTGATGGGAAGTGTTTGATGCGAGATATATTTATACGTTATGCTGTTGAAGAATGTTTCAAAATCCATTGGTTCGAATTTTCTTATAACTGCCTATTTTCATAGAATTTTTGGTTGATTTTGAGGTAAAACTGATAGGAATGATTTTTAAATTTCCTAAATGAAATAATGTTTTTTGAAAAATTAATGAGAGAATACAAAAAAAGAAAGCTTCTCTATTTTTACAAAATATTTAATTAAATAGAAAAATATAGCAGATTTTTGTTAAATTTAATACGTAATGATTATTAAATAGAATATATTTGGCATATTATTTAACCTCAAATTAATTAAATATTTTTTAATACATTTTATTTATCTGGCACTATTATTTCTGGAGATCGGTACCACATTTTTCGTGTTCGAGTACCGGCAGTGCCATAGATGCTTGTAGTGTTTCGGAATCCTCTTTAAGTTGTATGTCCCGGTTTCCTATGAGTGTAGAGCGACACGGAGCCAAGTCAAATTTCTACCTACGGGTACTTCAGCTGTCCGCTTTCCTTTCATTCAGGAGTCCATATGGGTTCGTGGGCTTGGTCTAGAGGTCTGCCGAGGGGGATAAGAAACAACAACACATAAGAATGATATTTTGAAGGCAGTCTTGTTGTTTTATTACTCCCTCGCTGTAATTAATTGAATATTTTTTTCTAATAATTTTATATAGACTCAAACGCAGTGTTTTGATATTTCTTTTAAGGTAACAAGCGGCCTTGTGGCCAAATGGCTCTCTGGCCTTTAGTATCCCAGTCTTCAGGTTGGAATCCTGGCTGTGACATGGATGTTTGCGAGTGGCTCGGAATCCACTTTTAAATGTAGGTCCTGGTCTGTTTAGCCCTCGTGTGCACAAGATAACCGTAGAGCGCAAACCAAACCTCTTTAAGGTAACATATATGTGGGCCAATAATTTTAAACGGATTTTTAAACAATACTCCTTGTCGTGTTTCATACTAAAATTGTCCATCAACTGAAATATTTCTATAAACTGACTGCAAATGGTATTGAAACAAAATGATATCTAGACACAAATAAATATGAAATTCTCTAAGCAAAATTAGATCATTATGAAAGCTATAAATATATTGAATTACAAAGTGAGCTGTATATTTTATCTAAACTTTTTTATAAATTTGAAAAATCTTTATCTTTCTAAAAAATAAGCACTTAGTATTTTTATAGTAAGGAGAACGATTTGCATGTGACACATCTGGCTGCCTTATAAAATCCGCACAAGATATGCCACGGAGTATCGAAGTTTTCATAACCGATTTTACGTGTCCTTAGGGGTAGGGTCTTCCAGGGTGGCGGGACGGACGTTGGTCATTTTAGTGTCTGTCGTTAAACGCTTTCGGATCTCGCAGCGACTGTTGCCATTGGAGTTTTTACTGCCCTCCCGAGACTCTGGTTGGCTCCGCAATCTGGTCACGCATCCATGATTAGTCTGAGGGTCCAGATGGGTTTTAAGGGCAGGTCAAGTGGTTCGTGACTGTTTCGAATATCAGGGATCATGTGAGTGTCTGATGCCATTTGTGGATATAGCCGTTTCTTGGGAAGATATTCGTCTCATATGCTTTAGTGTGATATTGGGATGTTTGATGTGAGACATATTTATAGGTTATGTTGTTTCAAAACTCCTGATTTGAATTTTCTAATAGCATATTTTAGTAGAATTTTTGGTTGATTTTGTGGTAAAACTAATAGAAAAGATTTACAAATTTCTAAATCTTTTGAAAGTTTTTTGGAAAATTGATGATAATAATACAAAAAAAAAAAAAAAAAGCATCTCTATTTTTACAAATATTTAAATATGTAAAAAGAAAAGAAATATTTTTGTTACATTTAATACGCAGTGATTATTAAATAAGGGACATGAAGGCCAAGTGACTAGCGCTCTGTTGCTCACTGCCACAGGTTTCGGTTTCGAAGCTGTGCGGTGTCACGGGTGTTTGTAGGGGTTCGGAATCCCCTGTAAACCGTGGATCCCGGCCTTACACGAACGTTGCGGAGGTAGTGTTACTCGGCGTCCGTAGCTGGGTAATGCTAAGTGAGTAACGTCGGTGCAGCGCTTGACTTAAGGAATCAAATACAACCGTCTAAGTGTTTGAAAGCTGAATTAGGAAAAAAAAAAAAAAAAGGATTATTAAATAATATTTGGCCTGTTATTTAACCTCAAATTAACTAAATGTTTTTCTCTATTACATTTTATTTATCTAGCCTTCCAACGGCCGTACCATGCTGAATACACCGGTTCTCGTTAGATCACCGAAGTCAAGCATCGTTGGGCGCGGTCAGTACTTGGGTGGGTGACCACCTGGGAACACTGCGTGCCGTTGGCAAATTTGGGACCTGAATGGCCGAGTGTCTAGCGCTCTGGCGCTCGGTGCCACAGGTTTCGGGTTCGAATCCCGGCGGTGCCATGGGTGTTTGCAGTGGTTCGAATCCACTTTAAGCCGTAGGTCCCGGTCTCCTATGACTGTAAGATCGTCACGGAGCAAAAGTCAGGCTTCTACCTACGGGTGCTCTATCCCAACAGAAGCTGCTTCCTTCCCCTTCAATCATGAGTACGTATGGGCTCGTGGGCTTGGCCAGCCAAGTGGGATAAGAAACAACAACATTTATCTAGCACTATTATTTTTAGAGATCGGTATCACAGGTTTTAGGTTCGAGTTCCAGCATGCCATGGATGTTTGTAGTGGTTCGGAATCCTTTAAAGTGTAGGTCCCGGTATAATATAATAGTAGAGCGTTTGGTGTTTTTTTTTGTTCTAATGCAGCTCGAAAACACTTAAACATTTGTCTTTGATGCCTTAAGGCAAGCGCTGCACCGACGTTACTCATTTGGCACTACCCAGGTGCGTGTAGCTTGAAGATAAGCTACGGACGCGGAGTAACATTATCCCCACAATTCTCTACGATCCTGTTAGGCCAGAACCCACGGTTTAAAGTAGTTTAGTAGTTTTAAAGTTCGAGTCCCATGACACCTGTGGGACTCGAACCCGAAACCTGTGGTACCGAACGCCAGAGCGTTAGCCATTTGGCCTTCATTTCATAAACTTAATTTTAGGTTTATGGTGTTTTCCATATAGAATTTGGCTAAAATAATTTTTATCAATGAAACTTTAATCAATTGAGCACTATTTTAAGTTCCATATATTTGCATGATGTGCGTGCAAATACTTCTGCTTTGTTGAGTGATTTATTGAGTAGCACGCGTGGTTTTTACTGGTTAAATAACTTTTGCGTGTAAACATTTGAAATGATTAATGATATCTGATAGAAGTAATGTCTTTTCTATTCAAGTCTGCATGTTAAGATAAATACTTTGGCTGCTTACTACTTTTGAAAATAAGAATTTAGAATAGCACTGAGGGAATGGTTAATAAAATGTTAACATTATTATTTTCGTATAAGCACCTGAGTAAATGAACGTAAGAAACTAATAACAATAGTATATAATAAAGTAAAGAAAGTAGCTTGAAAGACAGTAGCATAGTTGAAAGTTCATATTTTTTTTGAGACAAAATTACTTTTATTAATTTGTTTTTCTTTTTGAATATAAAGACATGAAATAAATTTTCGAAAATGAATTTTCAACTATCTAATAATGAAAGATTTCTTTAAAATAGAGAGTTTTAAACGGCAATTAAATAAATTTGATTTATTGCATTTGTTTTGAATTTGCATTGGCAGTTGAATTTGCATTTATTTTTGAATTTGAATTTGCATTTATGAAAGTTTAAGGGAACAAATGTGGAAAGAAAAAAAATATATTTAATCAAGTAACAAACTATTTCGAAAATGCAACACCATCCCAAAACTATTAATTTTCTGTAAATGCAATTTTTTAAGCTATGTTGCCTAAAGGCGTATTATATTTTCTAAATCCAGTGACAGTTTGGTAGAAAGCTTCACAAAAGTTTTTAATTGACACTGATACCTATGAGGGGGCCTGGTGGCCGAGTGACTGAGGTTCGATACTACCGGTTTCGGATTGATTCCCAACGGTGCCATGGACGTTTATAGTGGTTCGTAATCCATCCATATAAACCGTAGTTGCCGATCTAATATGACTAAGAGCATTGGGCGTGAGGCTGTAAAATTAAAGCATCTCCAGTCTCGAAATCTGCCAGTAGACAGACGACCTTTGCTCACCATGGGGCTGTTGCGCCGATGAGAAAGGAAGACTGATATGTATGAAAATAACTCTCTAAAGTGAAGAAAAAATCAGCAAATTTGTCTAAAAAGAACGATTAATCAGTTTTTCAATCAACTATTTAAAAAATTATCATGAGATACCATAAATATATTTTTCTTGTAATTAGAGAAGCTTCCTCTATACCAAGCAATAAAAGATTTGAAAGATTTATCACAGAAAATCATAATAAATAAATAAATAAATTAATAGTTTTTGTAATGTTGCAGTTTCGCAACTACGGTTTTACATGAGGCTTAACCAAACCATGTCATAGAGATAGACTAAGTTAGTGATGGGTATGCGAAATAAAAATATAAACGTTATAATAGCATTGTATGCAATTAAACAAATTTGAAATAAATTTATTTAACGCAGTACAAGTAAAATATATTAAATTAAACTTTATCCAGAAATTATGGTTTGGAACAATATTTTCCATTTCCAAAAGGTTTTCCAACACGCAATACTTGTAAACTAAGCTCCTAAGGGATATCTCCTGATTTCTGAGATAACTAAAGAGATTATAACCCAGATAAAAAAAAGGAGTGCGCTTTAAATTATTTGCTTAATTAGTTATTCATTAAATTTAATGGGCGGTAAAGGATTACAGAATTTCATTAATGACTACAGAACACGCAAAGATAAGAGCGAAACTGAAACAATGTAACAATACATTAACTGTTTTTCAAACATTTCCAGTTTTAGTGATAAGTTGATTTCAAAAAATTTAAAAACCCAGTATAAAGTGAATATTAATGTGCCTTTTACCATGTTTCTTAATGATAACAGCAATCAAGTTCTAGTTATTGTTTTATATTAACCAAACCCTTTTGCGATGTATGGAATTTATTTTTTTTGTTCTGATTAGAATCTGAAACACTAAAGTGAAAATGGAAATAGTATTTATTATTACATGAGTAACAAAGCGTTTGTTAAAGTGCAATTTCAGTCCAAAATGATTAATTTTCGGTACAACAAGTTTCTAATGCTGTGTTTAGTAAAGATACAATATATTTTCTGCATGTAGTTATAGTTTGGTAGAATAAAAACACAGATTATGAAGTTTTTGACATTTATAAGAATAATAAACTGTAGAAACTATAGTTTGGTTTGCTGTTCTACGATCATTTTTTTGCACACTTTGGACTATTAAGATTGGAACCTGCATTCTAACGTGGACTACTACTACTACTACTACTACTACTACTACTACTACTACTACTACTACTACTACTACTACACCACACCACATCAGTGACTAGAGTTGAGTTGCCCCTTTTACAGTTTCGAAATAATGTGGAGGAGAAGAAGTCTGGTTGGGCTTTGTGAAGCTCTACGCTCATGTGAGACCGGGACATACGGCTAAAAATGGATTCCGAATTATTATGAATTTATGGCACTCACGACACCGCCGGAATTCGAACCCGAAACCTGGGGTACCAAGAGCACTAGCCACTTGGCCATCACGCCCCAGTTTAACATGGATTAAAAACCACTAGCAAACATGGATGCCACCGCTAGGATTCGAACCTGAAGCCCGTGGAACTAAAGGCCATAGCGCTAGCGACATCTGTCCGCTTAATAATTATAAGAATAACATTTTTGACCTTTTCTTTTATTATGCTTATAGTTATTTTTCTTATATAAATAATAAATTATAACTATTAGAATAATAAATTAACTATTAGAATAATAAATTAAACTATTAGAATAATAAAACTATTAAATAATAACTATTAGAATAATAAATAACTATTAGAATAATAAATAACTATTAGAATAATAACTATTAGAATAATAATAACTATTAGAATAATAACTATTAGAATAATAATAACTATTAGAATAATAATTACCTACTATAATAAATTAACTATTAGAATAATAAATTAACTATTAGAATAATAAATTACCTATTAGAATAATAATAACTATTAGAATAATAAATGAAAATGGGAAAAATTGTCTAAAAAAGACAATCAGTAAAAAATATCATACAGGGCAAAATTAATTTTTCCTCGTAATCAGGGAATCTTCTATATCACGAAGTGTAAGTAAGGGATTTTAAAAGTTTATCCCAAAAAATAAAAAGTTTATGTAATGATACGTACATTATTTTTAATTTTATAAATATTAAAAACTTGTTTTTCGTTAGAGCTCTAATATTTATGCCTGTTCCTTCATTTTATTAAAAAAATTTATTATTTTGTTTGTTTTTATTTATTTTTTGTTTTTTAAATTTGTGCATGGAAAGAGCGCAAGCTTATCTTGGAAAAAACATCACCGAAAATTCAAAAAACAACGGAATGTTTTCCTCACTTTCAGAACACTATTTCTCACCACTGAAATACCATTTCTCATTCCCACTGACACTTTGCCACTCCAGGAGATCTCGCGAATGCCGAGAATAAATAAATAAAAAACCCTCCCAACTCCAAGCTGAGTGAAAAAATATTAAACATTAAAGAAGGAACGAAGATCACCGAACCACGAGGTGGATATCTTAAAAAGAACAAACAGCAAAACAAACAGAATAAGGACTAGTGAATGAAAAAAGAAAAAAGAATTCTCACAAATTCTGCCTTTCAAGGAAAAGAAAATGTAAACATTTTCTAACTTTGCTGCAAACACAGCTTACATTTATTCGAAATTTCTAAGGAACGTTTTTTAGGCTCTTCATTTCTCAAAAAATAAATATATTTTGGCTTGGAATCGACCGCAGAATTTTATCAAAAAAATAAATAAAAAGATTTCGCATTGTCTGAATCGCGTCTTTTATTCTAGAAAATAAATGATATGTGAAATGCAGATTTTGTTACGAAACTATAACTGTTTAATATACATTTAATAATCAATCAATTTTATTTTATAATACTGATAAATAATATTTTATAAAATAATTTTAATAATTATAATTTAATGAAAATAATTGGTATTGTCTGAATCAGCTCTATTATTCCAGAAATGAATAGAACGTGATATCTAGAATTTATTAAGTAATTATAAATGCTTAACATACTTTTTAGCATTGAATGATTCATAATATTTCTTAAAATACTTTTAACAATTATAATTTAATGAAAATAATTCGTATTATCCGAATCAGCTCTATTATTCCAGAAATAAATGGTAGGGGGAATCTAGAATATATTATGAAATTATAAGTGGTTAACATACCCTTAACATTTAATGA
Source organism: Caerostris darwini (assembly GCA_021605075.1). NCBI lineage: Eukaryota > Metazoa > Arthropoda > Arachnida > Araneae > Araneidae > Caerostris > Caerostris darwini. Next base: position 114,157 of record BPLQ01012646.1, on the reverse strand, counting down.
TTAATAATATATCTAAATTAATTTTAGAATAATTTATTCTCTTATTTATCTTCATGTAATTTATAATAATCGTTGAATCACTTTAATTACAACATGCTGATTTCTCCATTGTAGTTGATTGTGAATCAGTGTATTCTTTGTTACTGAAAATGAATGTTACTAATTATTATATAAAGTAAAATCATTAGTTATTTTAAATTTAATAAACAATTCTAATTATTATTTTATAGATGTTAAAAAGTAATTTTCGTTAAAGCTCTAATATTTATTTTTGATCCTTTATTTAAAAAAAAGGAAAGAAATTTATTATTTTAGGTACGTTTTCCTTATATTTTTTTTTTCTTTCTGAATTTGTGCAAACTTATCTTGGAAAAACATCACCAAAAATTCAAAAAACAACGGAATGTTTCCTCACTTTTAGAACACTATTTCTCACCACTGAAATACCATTTCTCATTCCCACTGACACTTTTTCACTCCAGGAGATCTTGCGAATGCCCAAAATGAATAAATAAAAAATCCTCCCAACTCCAAGCTGAGTGAAAAAATATTAAGCATTAAAGAAGGAACAAAGATCACAGACCCACGAGGTGGATATCTTAAAAAGAACAAACAACAAAACAAACAAGAATAAGGACTAGTGAATGAAAAAAAAGAAAAAAGAATTCTTACAAATTCTGCCTTTCTAGCCTTTCAAGGAAAAGAAAATGTAAACATTTTCTAACTTTGCTCCAAACACGGCTTACATTTATTCGAAATTTCTAAGGAACATTTTTTAGTCTCTTCATTTTTCAAAAAATAAATACATTTTGAATTGGAATCGACCGCAGAATTTTATGAAACAAAATAAAAAGATTTCGTATTGTCTGAATCGCATCTTTTATTCCAGAAAATAAATGATACGTGAAATGTAGATTTCGTTTTGAAATTATAAATGTTTAATATACTTTTAACATTGAATGATCAATAATATTTCAACAATTAACATAATAATTTTGACAATTATAATTGAATAAAAAAAAAATTGGAATAGAATTAAGAAAGGAAAAATATAAAAGAAAAGAAAATATATAAGATAGAAAAATATTTAATTTAAAAGAAAAATATTTAATTTAAAAGAAAAATATTTAATTTAAAAGAAAAATATTTAATTTAAAAGAAAAATATTTAATTTAAAAGAAAAATATTTAATTTAAAAGAAAAATATTTAATTTAAAAGAAAAATATTCAATTTAAAAGAAAAATATTCAATTTAAAAGAAAAATATTCAATTTAAAAGAAAAATATTCAATTTAAAAGAAAAATATTCAATTTAAAAGAAAAATATTCAATTTAAAAAGAAAAATATTTAAAAGAAAAATATTCAATTTAAAAGAAAAATATTCAATTTAAAGAAAAATATTCAATTTAAAAAAGAAAAATATTCAATTTAAAGGAAAATATTCAATTTAAAGGGGAAAATATTCAATTTAAAAAAGAAAAATATTCAATTTAAAAGGAAAATATTCAATTTAAAAGAAAAATATTCAAAGAAAAATATTCCATTTAAAAGAAAAATATTCCATTTAAAAGAAAAATATTCAATTTAAAAGAAAAATATTCAATTTAAAAGAAAAATATTCAATTTAAAAGAAAAATATTGAATTTAAGAGGAAAATATTGAATTTAAGAGAAAAATATTGAATTTAAGAGAAAAATATTGAATTTAAGAGAAAAATGTTGAATTTAAGAGAAAAATGTTGAATTTAAGAGAAAAATGTTGAATTTAAGAGAAAAATTCGTTTTAATAGAAAAATATGCAATTTAAGAAAAGTATTATTGCCTGAATCATCTCTATGCCAGAAATAAATGATACTTAAAATTTGGAACTCATTATGAAATTATAAATCTTGGACATACTCTTAACATTTAATGATTAATAATATTTCATAAAATAATTTTTATGGTAATTTTAATAATTGTAATTTCGTAAAATTCAACTAAACTAATAATTCCGAAATAAAATATTCAAATAAACATATAATTTTAAATTATGTAAATATTTCAGCGATGGATATTTTTATAAATCTAATTAAAGCGGAACTGGATTGATTATATGATCGTGGAATCTGTATAATGAAGAAACTATAAAAAAAGTATTTATGAAAAATGAATGGTTTTAATAAACTATCCTTACAACAAATTATTTATTTCATGTAATAGTAAATTAATACTTTAAAAGCCAAAAAAAAAAAAAAAAAAAAAAAACATTCTTGTGCGCGATGCTTGAATGGATATTTTAAAATGATTAAATTTGTTCTAAGTTAATCAACTACGATTTGGATTGAAATAAAATTATTTTTAATTTTTCTGGCAGATTTTTCATTTTTAAAAAAGTGCGCATACTAATTATTAAAGATAAATTTGTAATGAGTTTTTCCTTTTATTTGTATTCTTTGAATAGATAGAATTAGACGTATTTAAGATTTTTAGTTTTTGAATATGTAAGATTATTAAGATATTATAAGATTACAAGATTTTTGAATATATTTATTTATATTAAAAGTAAATATTAATTATTCTCATGAATATTTCAAATATTAGGTTTTTTGCATTTTTCTGTCAATCTGTTGTATTTATTCTAAATGCACAATATTTGGTAATAGTTTTTTTACGGTAATATTTTTTAATTTATTATAATATATTAAAAAAGTTACACATCGATTGTAATTTTATTTTAGTAAATATGTATCGCAGAAATTTAAAAGAAGAAATATTAGAGTCGTTGGGCCTGAATGGCCGAGTGGGTAGCACTCTGGCGCTCGGTACCACAGGATTCCGGTTTCAGGTTCGAGTCCCGGTGGTGCCACGGATGTTTGTAGTGGTTCGGAATCCACTTTAAACCATAGGTCCCGGCCTAATGGGATCGTAGAGCGATGCGGGGTCATTGTTAATCCGCGTCCGTGGCTTATCTTCAAGTTACACGCGCCCCCTGGGTAATGCAAAGTGAGTAACATCTGTGCAGCGCTTGCCTTAAGGCATCCATGACCAAGCTGTCTAAGTGTTTGCCAGCTGCATTAGAAAGAAAATATTAGAGTCAGGCTTAAATGAGAAAATAGCTGTTGTATAGCGATATCAAGTCAACTAAATCAATCAGCCTAATGCAATCAATCCAGCCTAAATTCTATCATGACCAAACCTTTGAACACTTGCTCACATTCCCCTTATAATTTTTTTTTGGGGGGGAGGGCATTGGATTGAAACCCACCAGCCAACCCACTACGTGTATGCCTGATTTCCATATCGCTCAGCCGCTCGAGTTCCCCGCTGGTTTCGGGTTCGAATCCTGGCGGGGATGGGGTATGCAGTGGTTCAGAATTCACTTCAAGTTCTCAGTCTCGGTCTCATTTGACCGTAGATCAGAATTCTCACCATCATTCCCAAACTGTAAAGGGGCAACTCAGCTCTAGGCGTAGTGATGTGGTGTAGTGTGGTGTGGTGTAGTGTACTAGTAATAGTAGTGATAGGTCTGTTGGGCGTAGGGCTGGCAACCTTACTCTGTAAAAAGAAAAAAATTCCCCGTCTCGAAATCTGTCAGCAGGCAGACGGCTTTGTCCCACCAAGCAGCTGTTACGAAAATAAAAAAGCATTTTTCAAAGTAATTGTTTAAAAGTTAATTTCGGTTTTTCTTAGTGTTATATTATAAATACATATATTTCTAAGATAAAACTTGCAATCTAAGTCAGTTTTCAAAAGCATTTTGAAAGTAAGCATTATGTATGGAGAAGCATTATGTTATTTTCTAATTCGCTTTGAGACATTCTCCACAAACTTCATACACAGCATTTTTCTTTCTTGCCATTCTATTCAACAAAAGAAGCAGGTGAAAATAAAAAATTTCAAGCAAATCGGTTGTCGATATAAACACCCATTCCGCAATCCTGTCAGCAAAGTTACTACTCATAGAGTTTACAACGGAAGCTCTATTTTCTCAAAAAGATTACCTCTAGAGTTCTAACCTCAGTGGGAGGTTTTTTCGTAAAGCTTCTACGATCCTTTTCTAACTTATAATATGGGAAAAAGATTGTTTTCTTTCCCATTCTTCTCACATTTTAATATATATTTCGATTTAAATTTGGTTCGGAATCTACATTAAACCGTAGGTCCCGGTCTAATAGGACTGTAGAGTTGACAGCCCTACCCCGTAAAAAGTAGACTTCTCCTATCTTGAAATCTTCCAGTAGGCAGACGATAATGATGAGTATAATAATTCGCTCGGTGCCACAAATTTCGAGTTCGAGTCCCGACTGTGGCAAGGATGTTTGTAGTGATCCGGAATCCACTTTAAACCGTAGATCCCAGTCTAATATGACTATAGTGCGTTGGGCGTAGGACCGTAAAAAAAGCATCTCCTGTCTGAAACTCTGACAGCAGGCTGACGGCCTTGGCCGAGCTTGGGCCTGTTAGGCCAATGATAAGCCTGATGATAATTACAGTACAGTAAGTGCAAATTTGATATTGAGTATGGTTGTTGTAGTCCAGATACCTTTATAAGATTGTCTCACAATAGGTATACAGAACAGAAACCTTTCTTCTGATAAATACTCTGTTTGAGTTGTCAACTCACAGGATTTAATTTAAATTTTTCTTAGAAATATGTGTATTTATAGCATAACTTTGACATTTAAACTTTGCAATCCAAGTCAGTTTTCAAAGGCATTTTGAAAATAGTTTTTTCATAACCGAGGAAGCATTATGTTGTTAGGTTCTCAATGCGATTTAGATGTTAGAAAATATCACCCAACTTCATAGTCAGCATTTTTCTTTGTTGCCATTCTATTGAACAGAAAACTCAAAGAAAAAAAAAAAAAAAAAAATTTCAAACAAATCGGTTGTAGATATAAACACCCATTCCGCAATCCTGTCAGCAAAGCTACTACCCATAGAGTTTACAATGGAAGCTCTATTTTTTGAAAGAGATTACCTCTAGAGTTCTAACCTCAGTGGGAGGTTTTGCGTAAAGCTGTTACGATCCTTTTCTAACTTATAATATGGAAAAAACTGTTTTCTTTCCCATTCTTCTCACATTTTAATATATTTCCGCTTCTGAATAAACAGAAAAAGAGAAAAGCTCACAGGGAAATCAAGTAAGAAATAAAACCTAGACGGATTTCGCTTATAAGATAAACTGAATATAAATATTTGCTATATGTATTTCCGAAAATAATTTTAGAATGTAAACAACATTATCCTGGTTAAGGTAGGTTGTGAAAGATACAGAGTAATGGAATTGTTTTATAAGTAAAAACAATTTTAGGAATGGATATTTTATAGATTGTTTCAATTTGGAACTTTTCCAAATCAAATCAATACCAGACAAGATGTGGTTTCAACAAAATAGATGATTTTTTTAGAACAATCTTCATATCAGCGAAAATTCATTGTATAGCATTTTTCCCACAAGAGGTATAGCATTTCCGTTCCCAGGGGAAAAGAATGTATATTCTTTAACAAGCGCATAATAATCTATCAGTCAAATCTGACAGCAAGTGTCATGGATATTTATACTACATGCAATTAGTGTTTTATTCTAAAGAGAACGACCCATCATTCAAATCTCACAGCAGATAATCAGTGTCATGGATAATGATTTCAAATATTTCAATTGTTTTATTATTTGTTCTTTATTTGTTCTTTCAAAAAATATCACACAATCTTGACGTTTTCGGTTGATTCTTGTCTCCTAATAAGCACTGAATAACAAGGTGTTAATACATGTCTAAAATCAAAGCTATTAATTTTTGAACAAAACAGAGAAAATAATAATATTTTAGAATAATCTCCATATCGAAATTTCATAACGAAAACTATTGCAGCATTTTTCCCACGACAAGCGGTATAACATTTCCGTTTCCAAGGGGGTAAAGAATGTATATTCTTTAACAAGTACATGATAACATTCTGTCACACAAATCTGATAGCAAATAAGCAGTGTCGTGGATATTTATATTACATGCAATTCGTGTTTTGTTTTAATGAGAACGACCCATCGCTCAAATCTGACAGCAGATAATCAGTTTCATATATCATGATACAACATCTAATTAGCTATTGTCTGTCGAAACTTCCCACGTCGAAACAGTTACAAATGGGATATGGACTACGTTATGAGTTGCTGCATGGTGATTGGTGATAGACCATGGGCTGAGGAAATGTCCACTCCAATGAGAAAATAAGCAAGCTGACCGCTCTGCCCACTTGAAAATCAGTGTTAAATCGAGGTTTTGGAAAAGGAGGAAGAGTGTTCTGCGACAAGTCGACAAGAAGTGTTATTGTTTTATCTGTGAAGTGACTGAATAGGCCGGAGATTCCACCTATTTAGAAAGTGAGCCCCTTGTGGTTTCGTGTATCACATTGTGTGATAATTAAGGTTTACCATAGACCGTAAATGATCGTAAAGCAACAATCTTTCAAAGCAGTGGTTTTAGTGCGTACTACCAATGGTAACATCATCATTATTTTGCAAATCAGCTAATACGCATTATCAGAGGTATGGTTTTGTTCGTCGATCTACGGTTATTTTGTGCATACTTCAGGCTAATTAGACTGGAACCTACAGTTTTATGTGGATTCCGAACCACTCACAAACTCACATGGCAACACCAGGTTTCGACCTGAAGCTTGTGGTACCAAAGCCAAAAGCGCTAGCCAATTGGCGATAAGAATGGCCTATTGGCTAGCGCTTAATGGCCAATTGGCCGATGAAAAATGGAGAAAGATATGAACAAGTTGTATCAAGTTGTGGTGGTATTCACAGGTTTTGGGTTCGATGGTGGTGTCACGGATGTTTATAGTGGTTCGAAAGTCACTTTAAATCGTAGGTCCCAGTCTAATACGATTAAAGAGAGTTGAGCATAGGGCTAATAACCCTACTCTGTTAAAAAGAAAATATTTCTGGTTTTGAAATCTGCCAGTAGGCAGACGACCTTGGTCCACAATGGGGTTGTTGCGCCATTGAAGGTTTGGTTTGTCGCTCTACGGTCATTTTGTGCACACTTTAGGTTAATTAGACCGGGACCTACAGTTTAACGTGGATTCCAAACCGCTCACAAACATTCATGTCACCGCCAGGACTTAAACCTGAAGCCTGTGGTGCCAAAGGTCAGAGCTCTAGCCAATTGTCCATTAGGTCGCTATTAACAGAGAAGTGGCACAAAAGTCTTTTTCAAAGCCACTTCAAAGTTTATAACAGGTAAATATAATTTAATTTTGAAATTGTTGAAAGTTTCTGTACAAAAGCCTTCTAAAGAAGCATTATTATATTCCCAGATGGTGTCGATCGCAATATACCTACTCATAAAAGTACAAAAAAAAAAAAGATGAATATCGAGATCATGGGCTGTGAATTCTGAGTATAAATATTCCTGAGTATGATCCTCCAAAGTATTTTTAAAAATGAGAAAGGCATTTTTCGGCACCGAAATGCGAGTGAAGTGTGCATGGTGAAAGGGCCCTTGGAATTCGCTCTTCGGCGAATTTTCGTTCTATCGTCATTGTGTGCACACTTTGGGCTAATTAGACCGGGACCTACAGTGTAACTGGTATTCCGGATACCACAGACAAGCATCCATTCCACCCCCAGGATTCGAACCTGAAGCCTGTGGTGCCAAAGACCAGAGCGCAAGTCAATCGACTACCAGGACGCGTTACCAAAGGAGTGGCACAAATACCTTTTTAAGAGATATTTGAATGTTTATAAAAGAAAAATATAATATAATATAATTTAAATTTGCAATGGTTTAACGTTTCTGTACAAAGCCTTCCGAAGATGCATTATTATATTCCCAGATGGTGTTGATCGTAATATATCTACTCATAAAACTACAAAAAAAATTGGATATAGAGATCGTGTGCTGTAAATTCTGAGTATAAATATTTCCTCGAGTATGATCCTCGAAAGTATTTTTAAAAAATGAGAAAGGCATTTTTCGGCACCGAAATGCCAGTGAAGTGTGCATGGTGAAAGGGCCCTTGGAATTCGCTCTTCGAGCGAATTTTCGGAGGGGGAAGAGAAGTTTTACGAAGGAAATTCTGGAAGAGCTGTTGGAATTTTTTTTTTTTTCCTGTCTAAGGTGAGTGAATATTCTGGAATATATTTCTAACAAGCTTCCTTGTAAAAATTGGTGATTTTTTTTCTTCTTCTAATGCAGCTGGCAAATAGACCGTGATCTTTATGCCATAAGGGCTGCACCGATGTTACTCACTTTGCATTACCCAGGGGGCGCGTGTAACTTGATGGTAAGCCACGGACGTGGAGTAACAATGCCCCCGCAGCGCTCTACGATCCTACAAGGACCGGACCTACAGCTTAAAGTGGATTCCGAAACCACTACAAACACCCCTGGGCAACGCCGGGATTTGAACCCGATACCTGTGGTACCGAACGCCAGAGCGCTAGCCATTCGGCCATCAGGCCCTATGGCTGAAAATTAAGCATTAGATCTCATCTTGTGGAAATGCTTCACGACATTTGAATTAACCTCCATTGTATTTGTTATTCTATAATTGGTTTCGTCTCTCACTTGTTCTGTGGTATATTTTGAAATGTGTAGTGTGCAGGTTTGGACAACCAGATTGTAACTGGGCATGGTTGGGTTGAGAGTCTTATGGCATAGGTTGGAGAACTCAAACTTCATTTCACACCGCACACATGCAATTAGAGACATACAATATTTAACACATTTAAAGACATATAAGTGGAATCCTTCCGTGAATCTATAATTATAAGTTGAAAACCTGAATTTTGGCTACGCGCAAGGTGCTCAAAACATAGTTCCTCTCCGGGTGAGAGTCTGTAGATCAACTGACCATTTCTTCTCAACGTCAACAGGTGCGTTCTTGGCAATGGATAGAAAGAAGAATGGTTATATATCTAATTTTACTCAGTTCTGATTCAATTATATATTTGTTTGCTCTCAACTCATGCACAGTTGTATTCCAATAAAAAAAAATATTGTCTGAAATACAAAACGAATTTAAGACTTTACTTTCACCCCATCTTTCATTTAATGTAAAAATTTAATTTTTAAATTTCAAAATATCTCAATCATTTTTAAATTTTTATTTCAAGCAAAAAAATTTCATATGATTTAAGAATACTCTTCCACATATTTAACATTTCGACATTTAAATTGTTCCTTCTTAGCAAATATATTTAAATAGTTATTACAACGTTTTATTAATTTTTTAAATTATATTTTTATCTTTCAAAATTCTATCGGAAATAAATTTCGTAAGTATTATATAAATTGAAGCCTGTTATAAACAATGCCATCAATGCACGAGGAACATCGACTATCGATAATTCAAGTTATTCGTATTTAATAAATAAAGGAAAATAGAAATTTCCCTTAACAGAGACTTATTAAAACATAACTATTATACTTCAGTTCATGATCAAATAAGTCATTACATTTATAAAACTCAATAAAACTTTTTTAATATATTTAAATTTTATAAAGCTTACAAGCTTGAATGACTCGGTATTTCTCGGATTCATCTGAAATTAAATGTTGCAAATATGATAAATTATATAAAACAACTGACAATTTAGGAGATAAAGGACGATCCCTCAGCTCCACAGAGGCCTGATGGTCAACTGGCTAGCGCTCTGGCCGTTGGTGCAGAAGGCTTAAGGTACTAATACTGGCGGTGGCATGGATGTTTGTTGGTGTTTCGGAATCCACGTTAAACTGTAGGTCCCAGTCTGTTTAACCTAAAATGTGCGCAAGATGACCGTAGAGCGACAAACCAAACCCTCAGCTCACAGCATGGCCCCTTTTCAACACCTCTGCCTTCCCATTCTTTATATGGACTGCAAAAAATTTTGAAAAATAAAAAAGAACATTTATAAAAACACTAAAAAAAAAGCTATGAAATAGGGAATCATATCATTTGTGGGTTACTAGTTTAGCTCGCCTTACCGAAGATTCGTCTACACAGTGGTGCCTTATTCAACACCTTCACAGCGGTACCTGCAGTGCTGTAAAACATATTTCAAAGTATCTTTTTGAATACTGTTCAATATATTTAAGAACGCTTTTACGTAAAACGTGTATATTGTAGTTTTAATATAACTAATGTAAAAATATGATACATCAGATTTTTTTTTAACCATAATTTAAACCCTTCATATTGGTCGTAATAAAACTATATATAAATAAAAATAATAAAATAATAATTTAATTTTTATTAAATATATATAATTTAATATTATATATATTTAATAAAAATGCATATATATATATATAAATTTTTAATAAATATAAATTTAAATTTAAAATAATATTGGATTTAAAACAATAGGGTTGTTCAAATTTACGTAATAATATAGTAATTAGTAATTATAATAATTATAATTTTTATTTAAAAGATAATAAAAAAAAGATATTTAAACATTTATAATTTCATAACAAAATCTAAATTTCACGTATCATTTATTTTCTGGAATAAAAGAGGAGACTCACACTATACGAAATCTTTTTATTTTGTTTCATAAAATTGTGTGGTCGATTCCAATTCAAAATTTATTTTTTTTGAAAAATGAAGAGCCTAAAAAATGTTCCTAAGAAATTTCGAATAAATTTAAGCTGTGTTTGCAGCAAAGTTAGAAAATGTTTTCATTTTCTTTTCCTTCAAAGGCTAGAAAGGCAGAATTTGTAAGAATTCTTTTTTTTTCATTCACTAGTCTTTATTCTTGTTTGTTTTGTTGTTTGTTCTTTTTAAGATATCCACCTCGTGGTTCGGTGATCTTTGTTCCTTCTTTAATGTTTAATATTTTTTCACTCAGCTTGGACTTGGGAGGTTTTTTTTTATTTATTTATTTTCGGCATCTCCTGGAGTGGCAAAGTGTCAGTGGGAATGAGAAATGGTATTTTAGTGGTGAGAAATAGTGTTCTAAAAGTGAAGAAAATATTCCGTTATTTTTGAATTTTCGGCGATGCTTTCCAAGATAAGTTTGCACAAATTCAGAAAAAAAAAAATAAAAAAATGAAGACATACCTAAAATAATAAATTTATTTTCTTAAAAAATAAAGCAACGAGAATAAATATTAGAGCTCTAACGAAAAACATTTTTTTAACATTTATAAAATTAAAAAAAATAAATTACTATTATTGTTATTAAATTTAAAATGCAGGAAATAACTACTGATTTTTCTTTCTATAATAAAGTGGGACCTGATGGTCGAGTGGCTGACGCTCGGTACCTCGGGTTTCAGGTTCAAGTCCCGGCGGAGCCATGGATGTTTGTTGTGGTTCGGAATCCACTTTAAACCGTAGGTCCCGGTCTAACATGATCTTAGAGCATTGCGTGGGTATTGGTACTCAGCGTCCTTAGCTTATCTTCAAACAACATGCACTTCCTGGGTAGTGCGAGTAACGTCGGTGCAGAGTTTGCCTTACGGCATCCGAGACAACTGTCTAAGTGTTTGCCAGCGACATTAGAACAAAATAAATTTTTATATAAATTAGCTTAATAAATTATAAATTTAGGGAATTAAAAGGTGGGTAAGAGAGGAAATCTCCTAATTTTAAAGTAGTTAAGGTCCAAATTTTAAGCTCCTGGTTTACAACAGTGCCCAACAGTACCGATTGACAGTCATATAAAAGTCAAACATAGAAAGTTTTAAATTTATAAATAAGCTTTCAAGTGTGACTCGATGTAGCCCAGTTACAGATTTTTTTTATTTATTATTATTTTTTTATTTTTTATTTTTTTTACTTTTAGTAAATTTTATTCAGATATAATATACGGTAGAATTCAAGTTTACGAATAAATTGATTAAAAGTTATGGTCGCCATCAATAACGCAATAATTTCTTTTAATAATAACAAATTTTTTCTCCCCTTTTAATCAGTTTAATAATTATTAAGAGTATAATAGCGTTAGTTTGAAAAATTGATTAAAAACTAATACTTGACATTTTTTGCCTTATTTTTCAACGATTGCACTGGCGCCATCTGGTGATAATAAAAATTCAGTTATTTAATTAATAAAGAAGAAATTAACGGGTGAAAAGCAAAGGGTAAAGGGGGAATCTCCAACTAGGCCATAGCTTATGTGTATGCTGACTTTTATGTGTTTGTTGAGGAGAAACTGCAACAAACGAAAAAAAAAAATTCGTACAAAGGATAGTTTTTCTAATTTATCCAATTTATTAAATATACAATTGCACTTTAAAAATTCCCAAATCTGTACTTCATTAATGTGTGTTTATCAGTGAAAAAATTAAAATACTGCTATATCTTTATAAAATAATATATCTATATAAAATCGTAAATATTGTGTCAACTATTTTATATTAAAATGTTTAAAGTTATTGTCTTCAACTAATATAGTAAATCATTTATTAAAGGACTATTGGCAAAATTTCTTTTTTTCTAAAGAATACGTATTTCATAAATCGTTTTCTTAATGTAATAAAACTGTTTCCTTTTGAATAACTGGGCTCATTAATGAAAAATAGTGCCAAATGGTAAAACTTTTATGTTTAACTTTATATTTTAATCATTCAATCGCTTTAGGGTATAATTTATTTAACTTAACAAAATAACGCTATTTGAATAAATATTTATAGCACGTAGTTTAAATATTTATAGCACGTAGCAAAAATCGAAATTTTTCTAGTATTTGAAATTGGAAGATATAACCATTAGTTAAAAAAAGATAAATATTTATTAAGATTTAAGAAGGTAAAGTTTATTCCTATTTTTCCAATTTCCGTTAAAATTTATTATATTAGTAGTTTTTTTATTTTGAGTTATTATAAATAAAGAATTACTTCTATATCCAACATCGGTGTAAGAGAGAGCAATAAATATTTTATAACAGAAGCAATTGTCTTAAAATGCACGAATTTTTTAACCTCTAGCGGTATGCTTTGCAATCCTAGATTTCAGAAATGAGATGAAAATTGTGGAAACATTTCTCGTAGATATAATTAATTATTGGGTCAGGAGAAACTTTGGTTTTCGTAATGCTTTAAAGTGGTGAAAACTGAAAGAACATTCTTACAGACCCAATATTTCATTTTCATTTTTTTTATTTTTAAGTTTAGTACTTTAAAAATCTTTTTTTCCAGGACTGACTTCGAAGCATATAAAATTGGCATGTAACAAATGTCATTTTCACTGACTTGTTACGCAAATGAATTCTATTTCTGATAAAATATTCGTTTATTCTCTTTTTGAATTTGTCCTTTTGAGTAGAAACAAGTAATATAAAAAAAAAATTTTAAAGTCAATTCCTATTTTATTTCACTATATTGCAGAAAGTCCTTTATAAATAATTATCATTCATTTTTTTAAGTTTATCTGGCGCCATCTATTGGTAGATATATACAGCTTAAATATAAAAGAAACTAAATTTAATTAATTAAATTTAATTACACAATTAATATTTAAAAAAACTGTATTAACATCCAGTGTCATCCACTACAAGTTCAAAAAGAAATGTATTTGAACTTGAGTGGATGAATAAAAAGTATTTTATGAACGATTGAAAATTTGAACAAGAGAGTTCAAATTTTCAATCGTTCGACGATATATATAGGGAGAGTGTGAGCTAATAGTAGGAATTGAAAAAAAAGATTCTTACCTTTAAAATAATTTATTTTTCGTAAAGTGTATCTTTAATTTAATAAACTGTCTCTTTTTTTAATATGTATTTTTTAAAATTAATTCATATCTTTACAATTATATCTGAAGACTGAAATGTAAACACTATTGAAAATTCACTGACTTACTACGTAGACTTATTCTATTTCTAATAAAATACTCGTTTATTCTTTTTTTGAATTTGTTTTTGTGTAAAGATAATGCATTTCTTGTAGTTTTGAGGAGAAAAAAATATTATCTTTTAAAGAATTTAATTTTTGTAAAGGGTATCTTTAATTTAATAAATTGTTTCCTTTTTTAGTATGCATCTTTTTTTAAACTTATTTGTATATTTACAATTATAATTGAAAGTTGATCTCATCTAAAATGTAAACATTATTGAAAATTCATGGACTTATTAAATAGACTTCACTTATTTGTTACACTAACTAATTCTATTTCTAAAAAACTACTCATTTATTCTTTTTTTTGAATTTATCTTTGTGTTAGGATAATGTATTTCCTTTAGTTTTGAGGGAAAAAAGACGATTGCTTTAAAGATACATTTTACGAAAAATAAGGTCTTTATGAAATAACCTGTTTTCTTTTAAATATGTATCTTTTTTTAAACTTATTAATTTCTTTTCAATTACATTTGAAAGCTGACATCATCTGAGATGTTAATGTTATTCAAAATCCATTTGTTTGTTTTTCGACTATGAAGTTTTTCATAAAAAAAAATCATATCCTAAAGTGTTTATTTTAGGAAATTTTTATTTAAAAGCAGATCTTGTCTAAAATCTAGAAAGCATTATTAAAATCAATTCATGTTGTTGCTTTGAAAATATTTTGACTGTTTTGCATAAGTAATAAACCACTCTAGTCTAAAAAGTTCTTAAAATTAAGAAAACGTCATTAAATATTATTCATCTAGTTGGTTTGAATATATTTTTGGATATTTTACTTAAGTAATAAACCACTTTAGTCTACCTCTTTAGAAACAATATCATGAAGTTTTTAATGAAAAAAAGTTTCCCTAAGTGCTTATTTTAGGAAGTTTTCATTTTAAAACCGATCTTGTCTAAAATTCAGAAAACATTATTAAAATTAAATCATGCAGTTGGTTTGTTGATATTTTGGATGTTTTACATAAGAAACAAACCACTGTAGTCTAACTGTTTAGCAACAATATCATGAAGTTTACCATGAAAAAGAAATTCCAAAATATTTATTTTTAAAACAGTTCTTGTCCAAAATGCAGAACACATCATTAAAATTAATTCATGCAGTTGTTTTGAAAATATTTTGGATGCTTTACATAAGTGATAAACCACTCTAGTCTATCTTTTTAACGACACTATCGCATACAGCATGCATTTTAACGATAAATATTCACACACTCTTATAAAAATCCAAAAGGCAAATGCAGTCACAGTCATGAATAATACATATTTGAATCAAAATCACTAAAACAAATTCCACCCATCTTGGCCACTGAATAAAACAGTTGCTAAAAAACGTTCTCTCACATCCTCACTTTTCGATTAAGGTACGAATCGAAATAGTGGATGTATTCCAAGGTCAAGAATTTGCGTTAATCGAGTCGAATCAAACCTGGGTGGCGCCGTTGTCATCGATTTTCAATTCCGGAAACCACTTTGGACTTGAGCAATGGTAATTCGCAATTGACATACAGGTGTAGTCTACTTATCATCGATATAGTGGTATTGATTTGTTGAACGTACTACCATTGTTTTCGTAAAATTGTACTACGGAGTGAGTCATTGCCATTGTTACGATCATCAATTGATTATGAGCTTGTGTGCTGTTGTTGGTTTTATTATCATTCGCACAGTGTATTAGATGGATATGGGAAATTTAACGTATAGCAATTATCGATACTTGGCGGCCTTGGCGATTTGGCGCAATTCAGATGTGGGATGTGTTATCAAAAGTAATAAGCAGAAATGGGAAAAATACAGCGAAACAAATTACTTTTTTAAGGGAAACTAATTCGTCTTTGCTTACATAATAGTGTGACATTTTTAAAATTTATGGCTATTGTTTTATCTATATATATATGGGTTATGGGTATCTTTAAAATAAGGGTATTGTTTTTGAGGGGTGGAAGGTTTCGTGGTCTTGATAATTTTACATTTTTTTTTTTATAAATTTTTTTGAGCTTTTTATACATAATATTTATTTGCAAAATAATTTAGTAAAAAAATTCATTCGGAAGAAAAATTAATGTAAAATTGATTTAAAAAAATCTTCTAGTGACAGCAAATACAAATTTATTTCAAAGTGAAAATAATATTTTTCAAGAAAAGAACATCGTTTGGAATTCTATGGACTTGAGCAATGGTAATTCGCAATTGACATGCAGGTGTAGTCTACTTACCATCGATAGCGGTATTGATTTGTTGAACATAGCATTGTTTTCATAAAATTGTACTACGGAGTGAGTCATTGTCATTGCCATTGTTATGATTATCAATTGATTATGGGCGTGTGTGCAGTTGTTGTTTTTATTATCCTTTGCAAAGCCGATATGGGGAATTTAACGTGTACTAATTTTAGATACTTGGCAGCCTTGGCTATTTGGCGCAATTCAGGTCTGTGATATGTTATCAAAAGTAATGAACAAATATGGCAAAAAACTGCTAACAGATTAATTTTTGAAGAGAATATAATTCGTTACTGCTTACCTAATAGAGTATAAGAGTACCCTATAAAATATGTAGGTATTGTTTTCGAAGGGGAATACTTCGTGTTCATGATAATTTTCAATTTCATTTACGAGGTATTTTCACACATAATATTTATTTACAAAATAATTGAGTAGATATTAAATAATTTAGTAGAAAAAAAGTAATTCAGATGAGGATTTAAACGATCGATTAACGTTCTTTTAAAACAATTTTCAATTAGAAAATTGTTTTAAAAGACCGGTGTTTTAAGGCGCCGTTGTCATCGATTTTCAATTCCGGAAACCACTTTGGGCTTGAGCAATGGTAATTCTCAATTGGCATACAGGTGTAGTTTACTTATCATCGATATAGTGGTATTGATTTGTTGAGCATAGGCATTGTTTTCATAAAATTGTATTACGGAGTGAGTCATTGCCATTGTTATGATCATCAATAGATTATGAGCTTGCGTGTTGTTGTTGGTTTTATTATCATTTGTAAAGCATATTAGATTGATATGGGAAATTTAACGTTTAGTAATTATCGATACTTGGCGGCCTTGGCGATTTGGCATAATTCAGATATGCAATGTGTTATGAAAGTAATAAACACATATGGGAAAAAAACTGGGTAACAGATTATTTTTTTAAGAGAATATAATTGTCGCGACTTACCTAATAGAGTGTGTGTGTGTGTGTGTTTTCTTTAATTTTAAAAATGTAATCTATAAAATATATGAGTATTGTTTTCGGGGTCGGAGTTTTTTGTGTCCTTGATAGCTTAATTTCTTTTTTTAATTTCCGTGTTTTATTTAGAAAACAAATGAGCATTTATTAAATAATTTAGTGAAAAAAATTAATTCAAATGAGAAATTAATGTAAAATTTGTTTTTAAATATCGCCTGGTGAAAGCAAAGACAATTTTATTTAAAAGTGAAAATGATATTTTTTAATAAAAGAAAAACGGTTGGAATTCTATATACTTAAGCAATGGTAATTCGCAATTGACATACAGGTGTAGTCTACTTATCATCGATATAGTGGTATTGATTTTGTACCATTGTTTTCATAAAATTGTATTACACAGTGAGTCATTGCCATTGTTTTTATCATCAGTAGATTATGAACTTGTGTGGTGGTGGTGGTGGTGGTGGTTTTACTATCGTTTGCAAAGCGATTGATAGGGGAAATTTCACGATTTTCGATACTTGGCGGCTTTGGCGATTTGGCTCAATTCAGATATACAATGTGTTATTAAAAATAATGAACAGATGTGGCAAAAATACTATGTTTAAAAAAAAATAATCTTTATCAATCTAATTCGTCTTTGCTTACATAATAGTGTACGTATCGATTGTAAAATTTCAAAAATGTTATCTGTAAAATGTATGGGTATAGGTTTCGGCGGAGGGTTTTTTCGTTTTCTTGATAACTTTCAGTTTGTTTTAAATTTCTTTCTCGGGCTTTTTAATGCATACTCAATTATTTTTATTTATAATTTAGCAAAATATATATTATACCGAAGAGAAATTAATGTAAAATTTGTTTTTAAAAATCGTCTGCTGAAAGCAAAGACAATATTATTTCAAAGTGGAAATATTTCTCAAGAAAAGAACATCGTGTGGAATTCTATAGACTTGAGAAATGGTAATTCGCGATTGACATACAGGTGTAGTCTACTTATCATGGATATAGTGGTATTGATTTGTTGAGTGGGCATTGTTTTAGTGGCATTGTTTTCATAAAATTGTATTACGAAGTGAGTCATTGCCATTGTTAGGATCATCAATAGATTGTGAGTTTGTGTGCTGTTGTTGGCTTTATTATTATTTGGAAAGCCTATTAGATTAATATGGGCAATTTAACGTATAGTAATTTTCGATATTTTGGCGGCTTTGGCGATTTGGCGCAATTCATATACGCAATATGTGTTAAACAGATATAGGAAAAATACTACGAAACAGATTACTTTTTTAAGAGAATATAATTCGTCGCTGCTTACCTAATAATGTTTTTCTTAATTCAAAAATGTTACCCGAAAACATATGGGTATGGTTTTCGTGGGCGGGGTTTTAACTTTCAATTTGTTAAAATTTCTTTCGCGAGCATTTTATACATATCGTCGTTCTTAATCGTTATTATCGTCGTTCGGAGTTCCTTGACCTGCAGGACCTTTGACTCCAGGATAGATAGCACATAAAGTTCATTAGATAAAAACACATGGATACAGAAATAAACAGGAAAAGTGATTAAGGAAACTGCCCAATTTACAAATTTACAATATTTACAATTACAGAAAATCAAAAAATTAACGATTCTATACAAGAAAATAAAAAAAAAGAAAAGTAATATCAAAAATTACAAATACAAAAACAGGTACTAAATGCAAAAGATAAATACAAAAAATTTAAAAGAGAAAAAAGAAAAGGTGAAATATACTACAAAGTGGCGAAATGCTGCTAGAAATGATGACAAAGTCTAGGTCAATTGCAAATTATGCAGAGACGCCCGAGGGCGCTTAGCGTTTTCCGGCAATGTGAAATCGTATCGTGGAAGATTACGGATTTCATCATTGGGAAAATATTAAGGTTTGCGTAAAAATTTGTCGCAAGCTTTAGCATAAAATTTTGAATAGGAGGGAGGGATAGGCTACGACGGATGTCATCATTTCTAAAGTACCATGGAGAATTCGTAATCATACGAAGCAGTTTATTTTCTATAGTATTTTAATATGATACCTTGCAGCAGAACCCCAAACCGGGCAAGCATAGGTTATTACGGGACGCAAATAGTACATGTAGAGAATGAGTTTATTTTCTAAAGAAAGAGATTTTATACATAATTTTTATTTATAAAATAAGTGAGTAATCATTAAATAATTTATAAAAAAAAAACAATTCAGAAGATAAATTAATACAGAAGATAAATTAATGTAAAATTGTGTTTTAAAAAAATCGTCTGGTTTAAACGAAGACAATTTTATTTCAAAGTGAAAACGAGATTTTTTAAGAAGAGAACATCGTTTGGTGTTCTATAGTTTATATTATTTTTTTACTTTTTAAAATTGCTGTTATGAGTGTTGTTTTGATAATGTATTCTAAATTTTTTGCGTATATTTCACCGATTTATATCTCACCGATTCTTCAGTTGTAGAAGGAATGTGGAATCGTGATTAACAGCCTTTACAGTGATAAATAATAAAGCGGGAGAATAATGTAGGTAATTTTTTTTTATGTATTACTTTCATATTAACTCAAACATTTGTCACTCTACGGTCCTTTTGTGCACACTTTAAGCTAATTCGAGCGAGATCTACAGTTTAACTTGGATTTCGAATCACTGACAAACATCCATGCCACCGCCAGGTTAACTTGAATGATTTAATATTTAAAATAGAACTTATTTATTTTTAATTTTCTGGAAATTGAATAAAAACATTTTGCTTATTCTTTTAATTTCAAAATACCGATTAAATGTACGATTGAATTTATTTATATAAACTAAATATATGATTGAATGGTGTGCGATTGTTAATTTCCTACGTGTACGTGTGATATTTCGTGTTGTACAATGTTCTCGTTCATCTGTAACTTATACTTGATCGTAATGATAGCAAAATGTAAACGGGCCATGCGCCCTTTATGCTATGCTGTACTATACTATACTATACTATACTATACTATACTAATCGAAGCAGCGGGCCCGAGAGACAAGGACTCAGATAATTTTAAAAGACGCAAGGCTGCGTTTTTTTATAACATCTTACTATGGGGCCGAATGGCCGAATGGCTAGCGCTCTGGCGTTCGGTACCACAGGTATGAGGTTCAAATCCCGGTGGTGCCATGGATGTTTGTAGTGGTTCGGAATCCACTTTAAGCCGTAGGTCCCGGTCCTAATAGGATCGTAGAGCGCTGCGGGGGCATTGTTACTCCGCGTCCATGGCTTACCATCAAGTTACACGGGCGCCCCCTGGGTAATGCAAAGTGAGCAACATCAGTGCAGCCCTTATGGCGAAGATCACGGTCTATTTGCCAGCTGCATTAGAAGAAAAAAAAATAACATCCTACTATTTTAGCTACTTGTTTATATTAAATCACGCGTATTAAATACTACCTTTTAATACAGTCTAAAGTAGACGGAGCGTAACGTGGCAAGTTAAATAGGAGATACAAACTAATCGTTCCATTTGTCAGAGGTGGTAGAATACCATTTGCATAGATTTTTTCCTTTTCCAATGCCGTTTCGAAAATAGCCGATGAACGCGAAGGTTGCTATAAAAGAAAAGTGCCCAATTTTTTGTAAGAAAAGGTATTTTTGCTCTATAAGTGCTTAAATTTTCTTTATTTGTTTATTAAATTTTTAAAAAAATCTTGTCAAAAAAGTAACTATTCTAGGTAAATTATAAAAAATTTTTTTTAGTCTTATTTCGTGTATCGCTACAATGTCACTCCGATTTAGATATTTACGCACTGATTTAAGAGAAAAATTATGCAAATAAATTCACCTATTTAATTTTTTAGCTTAATCGAAAGCTTAACGTGTGTATCGCTATTTGTTTAATTAAATAATAAGTAGGTAGTATAACATTGCTGCCTCCTACGCACTGATAAGAGCGCCCTCTGTGGCATTCAGGAGAGTACGCCTCGATACTCTCATTAGAGAGGATCACAAATACTTACTTTTTTAATGAATCTCTCATAGAGAGGAAATATATTTAGCGCAACCCTGCGTTTATGTTGGCCTACAGACTCTCACCCGAAGATGAAGTATATTTTATGCATCCCATGCCTACATGAGTGTCGGGTTTTTGGCTTAGAAGTGGAATCTATAATTAGACGATATTTCACACATATAAAGATATGTCTTTTATTGTGTGTGTCTATAAAGCTGTGAATTCTTGAATCTTTGCCTCAAGTATTTCAAACAACAACACCCAGTTATAATTCAAATGCACAACCTGTACACTACAGTACGAATTTCCATTAAGCCTAGCACATTGACAAATTACCGAATTTTAATCTAAGGTTAAATAGAAAAAAACCTAATAAAATATTATTTAATATTTAAGTTTATGCTTTTTATTAAACTACATCTGGATCACGTTCTCTATTGCTATCTTTAAAAAAAAATCATTAAAAGATTTTATTTTAAATAAAATGAACATAAGAAAAGGGCTGACCATGGTTACTGCATCTATAGCCTAAATATAATGAGTTTAGAGATGATATAGGTATCGATTATGATTACTCAAGAAATCGATATTAAATCAATTTGCTGCATAATCGATTGCCACAGGCAATCAAACTCTGTAATAAGCCAGAAAAAGTTTTCTTTCACTGAGCAAAAAAAAAAAAAAAATGCTATTTAATATTTAAGTTTATGATTTTTTATTAAACTACAACTGGATCAAGTTCTCTATTCTAATCTTTCAAAAAATTCCTTAAAAGATTTATTTTACTTTAAATAAATCTTATTAAGATTATTTTATTTTAAATAATAATTTATTTTAATAAAATCTTTAGCTTAAGTAATATCAATTTAGAGAGGATATATGTATCGATTATGATTATTGAAGAAATTGATATTAAATCAATTTGCTGCATAATCGATTGCCACGGGCAATCAAACTCTGGAATAAGCCAGAATAATTTTTCTTTCACTCAAAAAAAAAAAAAAAAGTGAACAAAATATTTTTTAATATTTAAGTTTATGCTTTTTATTAAACTACACCTAGATCACGTTCTCTATTCTAATCTTTCAAAAAATTCATTTCATTTTAAATAAATTGAACATAAGAAAAGAGCAGACTATGATTAGTGCGTCTTTAGCCAAAATAATATCAATTTAAAGGGAGCCTGATGGCCGAGTGGCTACCACTCTGGCGCGCGGTACCACAGGTATCGGCTTCAAATCCCGGCGTTGCCATGGGTGTTTGTAGTGGTTTGGAATCCACTTTAAACCGTAGGCCCCGGTCCTAATAGGATCGTACCGCGTTGCTGGGGCATTGTTACTCCGCGTCCGTGGCTTATCTTCAAGTTACACGCGCCCCCTGGGTAGTGCAAAGTGAGTAACATCGGTGCAGCCCTTACGGCATAAAAAGATCACGGTCTAATTGCCAGCTGCATTTGAGAAAAAAAAAAGAACATCAATTTAGAGATGATACAGGTATCGATTATGATTATTCAAGAAATCGATATTAAATCAATTTGGTGCATAATCGATTGCCACAGGCAATCTAACTCTGCAATAAGCCAGAATAATTTTTCTTTCACTTAGTCAAAAAAAAAAAAAAAAAAAAAAAAAAAAAAAAAATGCTAATGCGAGAGAAGGTCAGCACTGAAGGCGGCCATCTTGCCCATAGCTCATTAGGCAATCATCCATGTACTGGCCATTAGGTGAACACCATTCACTCCCACGGGGTGTCTTAAGGAAGAAGAAAATTCGTTATCCCCCGACGTAGGAATGAATTAGGGCAGACGATAAAGAAACAGCTGGGGTCTACGAAAAGGGTTGAAAATGATCGTTTGGGTCGGCTAATGCTTCCTTTTCTGGAAGGAAGTTGGAAGAGAATTATTGCTTCTTTTTTTCCACGGGAAATAAAACTGACGCGAGAGTACAATAGACACTCATTATCAGGACACTTGAATGCCACGTGACCCAGGGTAAATATGATGGGGTGTAGGGTGTAGGTCTGGGGAGGGTTTCGTTGGGTGATGTATTTTTGGATCATTAAGTTTCAACCCTTTTGCCTTTTGGGTGGAAAAAGGTTCTTTTCTGGTGGGGCTTAAGTGAGAAATAAACACTTTGCACTTTGAGTTTTTGGAATAAAAAGAAAAAAAAGAAGTGGATTTGCGGTGTTAATGTACGAAAGTCTTTTTTTTTTCTTTCTGTGATGGAATATTATCGAATAATTGTTGTACAAAATGATCCAGAAGTTTTAAAGATGTTAAGAGTATCATAAAATTTCACAATAAAAAAATTGAAGTGCTTGGAAATCGATTAAAAAAACAACTTCATGGAAAAAAAAAAAAAAAAAAAAAAAAAAAAAAAATTAAAAATGAAGTTCGATAATTTAACTATACTACTGTACCCAAAAAGTAAGACCAATTATTTTTTGTTTTCAAAAACTCTATATTTATTCTTCCAAATTTATTTCATCGCCTTCAAAGTAATCCCCTTATAAGTAACTTAACCCCAAAGTAATATATGGCAACTTTTTTTCCAATCCTCAATGCATACTAAAATGTCATTGGCAGGTACGGCTTTCAAAGTGCTAGGCGATTCAAGTTGAATCACTTCAATCGATTAAATACGGTATGCTCGGAGTGGTCTTTGGAGTTTAGGGAGTAGCCAGAAGTCGCAATGGTCGCGTGGTTGGGGAACGATATGGGTTTCATTTTCGGCGAAAAAGTCACGAAGAACCAATGCAATGTGAACTGACACATTCAGTGTTTTCGGTACCAATCGAGATTTGACACGTTTGAGGCCCAAAATAGAAGTGACCAATCGTTTTGAAATTCCAACATCATCAGCAAAGTCTCTAATTGTAAATCGACGGTTTGCAAGCACCAAATCTTTAATTTTTTGGACGTGAACTTCGTCGGTTGAGGTTGATGGTCTACCAGAGGGCTCTTCGTCTTCAATGCGTTGTCTTTCTTCTTTGAACTGTTTATACCACTTCTAAACATTTCTTTCCGATATAGGAATGCTCACCGAATGCTTTTTGAAGGGGCCACAGGTTTTGGGTTCGAGTCCGGGAGGGGGGTATGAATGTTTGTAGTGGTTTGGAATCCATTTTAAACTGTAGGTCTAATAGGGCTGCAGAGCGTTGGACGTAGTGCTACAATTACCGTAAAAAGAAAACGTCTCCTGTCTGGAAATTTGCCAGTAGCAGAAGACCTTGGCCCACCATGGGGCCACTGATGATGATGATGATGATGATGATATATTTATTTCATACGTATAATATTTACGGTTTTGAGCATAACAAAAAAATAATAAAGTAATTTTTTTTTCTTCGAAATATTTAATTTCAAATATAAACTCGTATTGCATTCAATCTTAACAGAATTATTATGAAATCTGAACCATACCGATTCTCTGTCAACCTTCTAAAATTGAAAAATCTATAAAATAATAAATCTATCTGAAATCTATCTTAAGAATGCAATTATAGTTCAGATATAAAAAAATAAAATTAGTATTTTTCAATAAATATAGCACCAAGATAAAATAATAAATTAAAATGAAAGGATCATAACATTTAAGAGTAAAGGGGAAATTTTCATTTTGTGATTCCATAATAGAGAGTTTTCGCATACCGTATTTTGGACGTCCGTTAGCTTTTTCTCCCTAGCGCGCATGCTCATAGGAAATTGCGCATGCGTATCTGTAATAATATTTCCTATGAGCATGCGCGCTAGGGAGAAAAAGCTAACGGACGTCCAAAATACGGTATGCGAAAACTCTCTGTTATCTGTTTTAATTAAACATTTCATAACCTAGAAAAGTATTTTTTCGTCTGTTATTATTTTCTAAAGTTAAAACTTGGGACAGCTTTCTTTCTTCTCTGAATAGTGCAGACCAAAATATCGTTTGATTATTGTATCGTTTGCTTATTGCAGTATTAAAATTCGCTATAAATAGTTTTAAAAGAATATTTTAATATTTTGAGCATTTTTAATTCTAATAAAACATATAGAAATAACGATGTAGTGTATTATATAAGAGTTGGGCTGATATGTTCATAGGCTGACACATAGATGGCGCTACTAGTATTAAATCCATTTAATTTTTAGTTAGCCCTAACCTTCAAAAGGCACGTGTATAAATTTGACAGCAATTGCTCTATTAGTATGTGAGTTATAGCATTTTTAGTGAAGCAACTTTTGTTAGTTTGAAAAAATGTGTTCATCACGTGCAGTCCACACGGCTGACTGTCGATTGGACTCCGGTGTGAAATGATGGAGCCATTTTTCATCCATTGCCACATATCGACTCAAAAATTCGGGTTTATTACGATTGAACTGCTCCAAACACTGCTTAGAATCATCAATTCGTTGTTGCTTTGCGTCGATTGTGAGCTCGCGCGGCACCCACTTTGAACAGAGCATATCCAAATATTCATTCACGATATGTCCAACACGTTCTTTTGTTATCTTTAGGGTCTCAGCTATCGCAATCAACTTCACTTTACGGTTATCAGAAATTATTTTGTAGACTTTTTTGATGTTTCCGTCGGTAACAGCCTCTTTGGGGAGTCCACTGCGTGCATCGTCCTCGGTGCTCATTTCTCCTCGTTTAAATTTAGCAAACCACTTCTCTATGGTTGATTTTCTTGGTGCAAAGTCCGAATAATGTTTATCAAACCAAGCCTTGGCTTCAATGGTATTTTTTTCGCCAAAACGCAATGCTTCAATTAACACACGAAATTCCTTTTTATCCATTTTTTCAAACAAAGAGAAGTTGCTTCCCTAAAAATTGTATAACTCACATACTAATTGTGCAACAGCTGTCAAATTTATACACGTGTCTTTTTTAGGGCTAACTAAAAATCATATGGATTTAATACTAGTAGCGTCATCTATGTGTCAGCCTACGAACATGTCAGCCTACGAACATGTCAGCCCAACTGTTATAACAACCCTAAAAATTGCAAATGAAAAGACTGGAGGATTAGTAATGTGTGTAATAAAATTAATATAGATCTGTTTTAATATTATTTTTAAATATTTTCACATTATATTGATTATTTCGTTTATCATTATTTTAATTATGTTCATTTTAAACTATTAAAATGATTGTTGATATATTGTATTTTTTATATTATGTTTAATTTGGGATTTACGTAAATATATCTTAATATATTTAAAACCAATTTTATATACTTTAATGTCAAAAGTTATTCATTAAAAAATGTTTATTAATAGTTTCACATATGTTTTTTTACAGATATTTATAACCTCCAGAATTTTAGACACAAATATAAGTGATATATTATATTTGTATATACAAATATAGTTGATAAATTCTACTGATTGTTTTATATAGTTAATTGTTAATTCAAAATGGTTTTTTTTTCAAAATTAAAATTGTTAGAAAATTAAAACGAAAAAAAAAATATATAACAAATATGAAAAAATCATCAAATACAAAAATTAGGAATATTCTAATTTAATAAACTTTTTTTTACTAATTTATAATCATTAATTTTTCAGTTTATTATAATTAAATTGATAAATTAATATTCGCTAATTAAGGTACTCCATATATTATTACAGTCAATTACATTCTATTATTTTCATTTAATAAATAATTCATTTTAAAATAATTTTTTAAATATTAAATCTTCTGATAAACACCTTATTCATATAAAAGGCACCTTATTAAAATTGTTCATTAATTGTTACACAAAAAAAAAATATTCACAAAATTGAAAGCATTTTATATTCTCGAAAAATAATGGAATTCTTTTTTGAAATTTTTTTTAGTCTTTAATTTATTTCTATTTTATTCTTTCCATTTTTGAAATAAAATATAAAAAGAAATGGCGAAAAAATATTTTTAAAAAGCGATTATTAAAATTGTTTTTCAATTCCAAAATTGCTTGAAAGTTAAATATTGCTTAAAATTCTTTAACTAAAAGGTAAAAAAAGAGGGAATTGTACAAAGAGAGAATGAAATAAATTTTTGAATTGCATTATTTTCTTGCAAAAAGATTCGAACTAGCCAATAATATTCCTGCAAAAAGAAAATAATTTCCCCATTTTTTGGTCGTTTCTTTATACTTTTAAGAAATAATTTTATCTTTGACTTTTTTTTTATCCTTTTGCTTTTGATCAGTAAAAAGTAAAATTCGGAAGTAAGGAGTTTTTAATAAAATACTTTTACTTTTGAATTAAATTTAAGAAGAGCTTTTCAGTAAAGAAACATTACAAATTCAAATTTTTGGATATCTCTTTTGCATTTTTTCCCTAAAAATGTGGGGAAAAAATGAAATGAGAAAATTTTATAATATTCAAATAGTACTTTAAGATTATCTAACCTATCTTCCTTCTCTTTTTTTTGTGTTAGTATCTGAAATGTAAAATAATTTGCATATGTATGAAAACATGTGTACTTTTGTACTTTAATGTTCATTTAAATAAGCGGAAAAAAGGGAAATATAAGATTAAAAAAATAGGCTTGAAGGCTTTTTGAAATGGTTAATGTGTTTATAAAAATTGAAAAATACATTAACGAATAAAATTTCTTTACCGATTTAAGACCTACAGTTCTTTTACATAACATCATATGCATAAGCACACATTACATTAAAGAATTATGTGCATGTTCAAAATCATGTTTACTGTTATAATATGTAAAAAGGCGGTATTTTAAAATTTGATATAAAATAAAAACGGATCCTTGCATATTGAATCTTTTTGAATGAATTAACTTACTAATAATTTTTTTCTCGATTTGTTTAGTTTATTTATGGATCTAGATATTTTGGCATTTTCGATAATATTATTTAAATGTAAGATAAGTAGTAAGATTAAATAGTTTTTTTTTTTTCATGCTGCATATTTATAGGAGTGGAGTCTATTTAAAATCTATCTATAAGATCGCACTTATATATCAGATATAAAGAAATAAAATTGGAATTTTTCAGTAAAAACAACACCAATAATCATAATTAAAAATGGAAGGGTCGCAATATTGAAGAGTAAAGGGGAATTTTTTAATTTATGATTTCGTATTATCTATTTTAATTGACTTTTGAGCAAGCTGGAAAAGCATTTTTTCGTCTGTTATTACTTTCTCGAGTTAAAACATCTGGCATCATTCTTCTTTTGAGTAGTACAAACTATAATATCGTTTGGTTGTTTTATCGTTTGTCTATTCTATCGTTTGATTATTGTAAGATTAAAATTCTCTATAAATATTTTTTTAAAAGAATAATTAACAGTTTAAACATTTTTAGTTCTAATAAAACATTTTGAAATAAGGATTTGATGTATTTTGTATATAAAATCCTTAATAATTGTAAATGGAAAGACTTCTGAGGATTAGTAATGTGTGTAATAAAACTAATATAGATCTGTTTCAATATTATTTTTAAATATTTTAGGTTATATTAATTATTACGTTTATCATTATTTTAATTATGTTCATTTTAAACTATTAAAAGCATTGTTGATATTTTGTATGTTTAATTTGGGATTTACGTAAATACATCTAAATTTATCTCAACATATTTTTAAAACCAATTTTTATATAACTTAATGTAAAAAATTATTCGCTAAAAAATTAATAATTTTACATATATTTTTAACCGATGTCAATAACCTCCAGAATTTTTTGTTGATAAATTATAAGGGTTGTTTTATATGATAAATAGCTAATTGTTAAATCCAAATATTTTTATAAAAATTTAAATTGT
Organism: Caerostris darwini; assembly: GCA_021605075.1. NCBI lineage: Eukaryota > Metazoa > Arthropoda > Arachnida > Araneae > Araneidae > Caerostris > Caerostris darwini. The sequence goes on along the minus strand of BPLQ01012646.1, from coordinate 85,408 downwards.
TCAATAGAATAAAAAATTAATTTAGCAAATATGAACAAGTTTAACAAATATGAAAAAAAAAAATTATCAAATTTAAAAGATTGCGAATATTCGAATTATTAAACAGATTAATTAATATTATTCACTAATTAAGGTATTCAATGTTTTATTACAGTCAATTACATTCTATAATTTTCAATTAATAAATAATTCATTTTAAAATAATTTTTTAAATATTAAATCTTCTGATAAACTTAATTATTTAAGGTACTCTTTTAAAATTGTTCATTAATTGTTACACAAAAAAAATTATTCACAAAATTGAAAGCATTTTATATTCTCAAAAAATAATGGACTTCTTTTTTGAAATTTTTTTTAGTCTTTAATTTATTTCTATTTTACTTTTTTCATTTTTGAAATAAAATATAAAAAGAAACGGCGAAAAAATATTTTTAAAAATGCGATTATTAAAATTTTTTTTCAATTCCAAAATTGCTTGAAAGTTAAATATTGCTTAAAATTCTTTAACTAAAAGGGAAAAAAAGAGGGAATTTTACAAAGAGAGAATGAAATAAATTTTTGAATTGCATTATTTTCTTGCAAAAAGATTCGAACTGGCCAATAATATTCCTGCAAAAAGAAAATAATTTCCCCATTTTTTGGTCGTTTCTTTATACTTTTAAAAAATAATTTTATCTTTGACTTTTTTTTTATCCTTTTGCTTTTGATCAGTAAAAAGTAAAATTCGGAAGTAAGGAGTTTTTAATAAAATACTTTTACTTTTGAATTAAATTTAAGAAGAAGAGCTTTTCAGTAAAGAAACATTACAAATTCAAATTTTTGGATATCTCTTTTGCATTTTTTTCCCTAAAAATGTGGGGAAAAAATGAAATGAGAAAATTTTATAATATTCAAATAGTACTTTAAGATGATCTAACTCAACTTTTTTCTCAATTTTTTTGTGTTAGTATCTGAAATGTAAAATAATTTGCATATGTATGAAAACATGTGTACTTTAATGTTCATTTAAATAAGCGAAAAAAAAGGGAAATATAAGATTAAAAAATAGGCTTGAAGGATTTTTGAAATGGTTAATGTGCTTATGAAAATTGAAAAATAATGAATAAAATTTCTTTACGGATTGAAGACCTACGGTTCTTTTACATAACATCATAACGTACATAAGCGTTACATTACATTAAAGCATTATCTGTATGTTCAAAAACTTGTTTACTGTTATAATATGTAAAAAGGTGGTATTTTAAAATTTGATATAAAATAAAAATGGATCCTTGCATATTGAATCTTTTTGAATGAATTAACTTACTAATAATTTTTCTTTCGATTAGTTCAGTTTATTTATGGGTCTAGATATTTTGGCATTTTCTGTAATATTTCTTAAATATCCATAAGAAATAATAAGATTAAAGGGGCTTTCTTTTTTTCATGCTGCATATTTATAAGAGTGGAATCTATTTAAAATCTGTCTATACGATCACACTTATATATCAGATATAAAGAAATAAAATTAGTATTTTTCAGTAAAACTACCACTAAAATCCTAATTAAAAATGGAAGGATCGTAACATTGGAGAGTTAAAGGGAATTTTTAGTTCGAAATTTCATATCTATTTTAATTAATCTTTACACAAAACTAGAAAACAATTTTTTCGTATGTTACTATTGTCTCCAATTAAAACTAGTGATAGCGTTCTTTCTTCTCTTGATTTATCTCTGGCGCTCGGTACCACAGGTTTCGGGTTCTAGTCCCGGTGGTGCCATGGACGTTTGTAGTGGTACGGAATCCACTTTAAACTGTAGGTCCCGGTCTGTGTAGCCCTCGTGCGCGTAAGATGACCGTAGAGCGACAAACCAAACCAAATCTCTTTATTTATAGAAACTATAATATCGTTTGAATATTCTATCGTTTGGTTATTGTAATATTAAAATTCGCTATAAATATTTTTTAAAAGAATAATATTTTATACATTTTTAATTCTAATAACACATTTTGAAATAACGATGTGTATTGCGTATATCAACCATAAAAATTACAAATGGAAAGAGTTCTATGGATTAGTTATGTATGTAATAAAACTAATATAAATCTGTTTCAGTATTATTTTTAAATATTTCTAGATTATATTGAATATTTCGTATATCATTAATTATGTTCATTTTAAACTATTAAAATGATTGTTGATATTTTGTATGCATAATGTTTAATTTGGGATTTACGTAAATATATCTAATTTTATCTTAACAAATTTAAAACCAATTTTATATAACTTAAAGTAAGAAGTTAATCGTTCAAAATGTTTCGGTAAAAGTTTTGCATATATTTTTAATAGATACTCCTAACCAAAAGTATTTTAGGTTAATAAATTATACTGGTTGTTTCATATAATATAGAGTTAATTGTTAATTCACAATGTTTTTTTCAAAATTAAAATTGTTCAGTAGAGTAAAAACATTATAAAGAAATTTAACAAATGACAAAAATCATCAAATATAAAAATTACAAATTTTCAAATTAATTTTTTTTTTACTAATTTGTAATCATGCATTATTCAGTTTATTATAATTAATCATATTAATAAATATTATTCACTAATTAATGTATTCAATATTTTATTGCAATCAATTACATCCTATTATTTTCAATTAATAAATAATTCATTTTTAATTATTTTTTTAAAAACTTAAATCTTCTGATTAATGTGATTTTAAAAAAGTACCTTATTAAAAAGTTTGATTAATTGTTATACAAAAAAATTCACAAAACTGAAATCCTTTTATATTCTCGAAAAATAACGTAATTATTTTTTGAATTTTTTTTTCTTTCGTCTTTAATTTATTTCTATTTCCCCCTTTTTTTTGAAATAAAAAAATATAAAGAAACTGTGAAAAAATATTAAAAAAAGTAGTTATTAAAATTTTTTTCAAATCGAAATCGCTTGAAAGTTTAAATATTGCTTAAAATTCCTTAACTAAAAGGGAAAAAAGAATTTTACAAAGAGAGAATGAAATAAATTTTTGAATTGCATTATTTTCTTGCAAAAAGATTTGAACTGGCCAATAATATTCCTGCAAAAAGGAAAATAATTTCTCCATTTTTTTTAGGCTTTTCTTTATACTTTTAAGAAATAATTTTATCTTTGACTTTTTTTTTATCCTTTTGCTTTTGATCAGTGAAAAGCAAAATTCGGAAGTAAGGAGTTTTTAATAAAATACTTTTACTTTTGAATTAAATTTAAGAAGAACAGCTTTTCAGTAAAGAAACATTACAAATTCAAATTTTTGGATATCTCTTTTGCATTTTTTTTTCCCTAAAAGTGTGGGGAAAAAATGAAATGAGAAAATTTTATAAGATTCAAATAGTACTTTAAGATGATCTAACTCATCTTTTTTTCTCTTTTTTTGTGTTAATATCTGAAATGTAAAATAATTTGCATATGTATGAAAACATGTGTACTTTGTACTTTAATGTTCATTTAAATAAGCGAAAAAAGGGAAAATATAATATTCAAAAAATAGGCTTGAAGGCTTTTTGAAATGGTTATTGTGTTTATAAAAATTGAAAAATACATTAACGAATAAAATTTCTTTATGGATTTAAGGCCTATAGTTATTTTACATAACATCATAATATACATAAGCAGACATTATATTAAAGTATTATGTATATTTAAAAACTTGTTTACTGTTTTATATTTAAAAAGGCTGCATTTTAAAATTTGATATAATAAAATAAAAACGGATCCTTGTATATTGAATCAATTTGAATGAATTAATTACTAATATTTTTGTTTATTTGTTGTGTTTAATTTTGGATCTAGATATTTTCTGTAATATAATTTAAATGTAAGTGAAGGATTAGGACTCTTAAATGTATGTTTCTTTTTTCATGTTGCATATTCCTAAGGAAGACAAAACCTCTCTTCGTAAAAAAATAATATGTTTGAAGATTTGAAAAGAGAAAGGAGATTTTTTCTTGTACATAATGGAAAGTTTCGGCCTGTATTAGACCTTATTACGGCTTCAAGAAGAGGGTCATTTTCAGGTTAATAGGAATACTTTAATTTTTATTTACAAGTATATATAGATTATTAAAAATATTTAATATACATTAAATATTTTTAATAATTATTTTTTAATTAAAAATATCTTAATTATCCAATCATTCAATCACTTGAGAGAAAAAAGGGAAAAAAAGCAGCACTTCTTTGAATTATTCCTCCGCAGAATTCTCTCTGTTCTTCGCCAAAAAAACCCTTTTTTAAGACTCCGTCAAATGGGGGGGTGGTCAGCGTCTCTCATGTCTCATTAGAGTAGACATTTCTCAGCTCGTGGTCTATCACCAGTCATGATAGAGCAACTCATGGTATAGTTCCTATTAAATCTGTAATTGTTTCGACCTGCGGAGGTCACATAAACAGTCGTTAATTTCATGAGTATTATTACATATGATAAATTATATATGTTATCAAATTTGAGTAACAAGACGTTCTCATTAGTACAAAGCATTAATTGCATGAAATATAGATATCCACAATACTGCTTATCTGTTGTCAAATTTGAGTGATGGCTTTTTATTACGTACTTGACAAAGAATATGAATTCCACTCTCCTAGGAATGATATGCCAAAACTCTTCCCGTGCGAAAAAAAGGTTACAAAAGTGATACGAAATTTTTTGTTCCATTCCAAAATATGTGTGAAATTCGGCAAATGCACTTGTACAATTAAAAACCACTTAATTGTTAGATTATTTATGTTTAATGTTTATATTAATATTATTGTTTTAATACAGAGAAAATTAAACAGTTAAGTTAATAATCCTAAATACTTAGCAGCATAATATGTATTATCATTGAAAATATTTGCTGAATAATATTACAAATTTATTACTATAGTTAAAATTAATAACAGCTCTTTTCTGTATTTTTCAAATTTTGTAATACATTTAAGGCAAGTAATGTATAATTTGTAATTCTAGAAACTTCATTTTGAATTTTTTATTTATTTTCAATTGTCTGATGTAGTATTATTCTCACGGGAATTGTTTTAGCATTTCATTCCCAGGAGAGCGGAATGTATGTTATTTGACAAGTATTTAACAACAACCCATCACTCAAATTTCACAGCAGACAATCAGTATTATGGGTAGTTATATTACATACAATTAGAATTTTGTACTAATGAGAGGAACCTGCCACTGAAATCTGATAGCAGATATTTGGTATCATGTATAATGAGACTCAGTAAATCAGCGAATGTCTGTGAGACCTTCACACGTCGAAAAACTACAGATTGAATATCAACTATACCATGAGTTGTTCCACCGTGATTGGATATAGACCATAAGCTGAGACATGCTTTTTCGAATGTGAAGGGAGGGAAATTAACCCCCCCTTTTGACTTTGTGACTTAAAAGGAAGATTTTTGGCGAAGAAGGAGAAATAGTTCTGTAACGAGTCGACCTGAAGTGTTGTTTTTTTCCCTCTGACTAAATAGGCTGGGGATTTCACCTGTTTCCAAAGTGAATGGAACCCGTTTGGGAATAAAATTGATATTTTAATTTTTTTTTTTTTTTTTTTTTTTTTTTTGTAAATAATAAATTATAGTAATCCAGAGTTCTGTGTATATATATATATATATGCTTTATTAGTTCTTGTAAATAAAAGTGTTTTTGATAGTGGTCCTCTTCTTTAAGCCGTTATAGGTCTAATATAGGCAGACAAGTTACAATGTCATAGTTTAAAATTATTCAACTCAAACAAATAAAAATAACGAATATCATATTTTATAGACAAGTTATCATTCTATGTAAAAAAAAAATCGATAAAAGTTTCAAAACCAGCCACCAGACAGTTAAAATGCCAACCGCGCAGTCGACGGATATTTCTTATATACATATTATCTTCTCGAGTTACATTCAGTTACGGTTTCGGTCTTGACGTAAATACAGCGCAGAGTTATTATATGGCTCACCATAACCCATCGTCGTATTAACTGAAGCTGTCAATTCTGCCGGATTTTTTTTTTTAATTTTATATCTTTTTTGTAACTTTTTGGTTGTTTACTCTCAAATGTGTGTGAATAAAAATTGATGTGGCGTTCGAGTCGATTTAACGGTTTATGAATAAAAGATGCATCATTTTTTTTTCTGGAGTTTTTTTGATGGCAACATCTGCACAGACGACTTTTTTAAAAAAGTATATATTTTTTATTTTTTTATTTTGTGGTGTATTTTAAACATTTCGCGATGAAAAATATTCGCGAAAATTTTAAGTTATCAGATTTTTATCAAAAATAAATAACTTTGGCGTGATGCTCTCGATTTTTTATGATCTATGCTTATGTGCATTAAAATTAAACTTTTGATAAATATATATTTAAAGATATGTACCATATTTAAATTCGTGAATTAGAGATAGCAGCTGCAATAAATGCTGCATGAAATATTTAGTTGTGAGAATATAATTTCAGAATAAAATACTTAGCATTTTTTATAAGCAATCTACATTACATCAAAGACGTGATATTTTACACTTTTTAAATTTTTTTCTCTCATAATACTTATATAATACTAGCATATATAATTAGCCAATACAATGCTTGAAAAAAAAAACCCTTATTTGTTTTATAAGGGGCCCGATGGTCGAGTGACTAGCGCTTTGGCGCTCGGTTCCACAGGTTTCGGGTTCAAGTCCCGCCGTTGCCATGGACATTGTAGTGATTAAGAATTCACTTTAAACCGTAGGCTAACATGATCGTAGAGCGTTACGGGAGTAATGTTACTCCGTCCGTAGCTTATTTTCAAGCTACACGCACCTCCTGGGTAGTACTAAGTGAGTAACGTCAGCGCAGCGCTTGCCTTAAGGCATAAACACAAGTGTCTAAGTGTTTGCCAGCTTCATTGAAAAGAAAAAAAATACATTTGTTTTATAACAGAGAATAAGTTGGCAAACATATGCCACTAAACTTTTCCGTGGAATTCGAACTTCTAATATAAAAAAAAAACATTAAAAAACAGTTTGTTTGCGAATCCAAAAAGGCTAATAACGCTCAAAAAGAAGAATTCAAGTCAGAAGGAAGGGTATAAATCTCAACAAGCACAGCAACGTAAAAAATAGCGTCAACAATAAGAAATTGTCCAAACACAAATAATCGCCAAATTGGCGTAAAATCTAATTAAATATTTAACAAATATTGATCCAGTTTCAAAATTTAGACCGTGCTTAGGCTGATATCTTCCCTTCCAAACTTTGAGAAATATAGAATTAACTGCCAGCAAACTTTGCTATGGAATTCGGATTTCTAATATAAGAAAAACATTAAAAGAAAACCTTTTCGGAAGAGAGTCCAAAATATCTAATACGATCAAAAGGAATTCCAGTCAGAAGAAAGGGTCGAAAACTTGGCAAGTACAACAACGTAAAAAAATAACGTAATATAAGATATTGTCCAAACACAAATAATCGCCAAATTGGCTTAATATTAGAAATACAATGTAATATATTATTGGCGTGGGCCAGAATGGCCGAGTGGCTAGCGCTCTGGCGCTCGGTAACACAGGTTTCAGGTTCGAGTCCCTGCGGGGTCATGGATGTTTGTAGTGGTTCGGAATCCACTTTAAACCATAGGTCTCGGTCCTAATAGGATCGTACAGCGTTGCGGGGGCATTGTTCCTCCGCGTCCGTGGCTTATCTTCAAGTTACACACGCCCCCTGGCTAATGAAAAGTGACTAACGTCTGTACAGCGCTTGCCTTAAGGCATCCCAGACCAAGCTGTCTAAAGTGTTTGCCAGCTGCATTAGAAAGAAAAAAAAATATTATTGGCTTTTAATATTTGTAGAGAGAGAGACCAAATATACTCCCTAACGTTTAAAATGAGTTAAACTAGATAAGCAAATACGAAGTAGTTTATTTTTTGATAAACTACTTCGTATTTGCTTCTAGTTGGTAGATCCCAGCCTTACTTAAAGTTGATAAGAAAACCTACTTGCATTTGTTGACACATTTGTCATTATATGCCTAATTACTTTTTGTCATTACGCTACAAGCATATAACTATGAAGCACTATCGTGAATGGGGTGATTGTTATGTTTATACAAATTCGAAAATGAAACAGTATACGGTTTATTAACACATTAAGTTGACACATTGTATGGAAAGTATAATTTACTCCACAACTTATCTCCTCATATACAGTATGTGTACGGTTGCAGTGTTTGAGAAAATATTTAGATTTTGATTCTGTTAGTTTAACTTTTGCAATTACGGAGACTTACAAATTTTTGACAACAGCAAAGGTCAATAAAGAAGTTTAGTTTGGATTTTGATTTCGACGACGAAAGTCGGAATGCTGCCTTTAGGGCATGAAGGCATTCTGATGTAGCAGTTTAGGTTTAAGTCACTGAAAGTATTAGACGTTGATGTGTTTTAGAAGCTCAGTTTATATAGTAACTAAATATTAATAAATCTGTTGTCCAACTTCGAAGTTTTGGTGTTTGAATAGGTTAATTGTGATTGTGATTGTAATTCAATTCAATAAACGTATTATTGAATTTCGACGTTTTTTATTTTGAAGTTTCCTTACTGTATACAATCTCTACCCTGGAAATGAGAGTGGTAAAATTAATATAAAAAATTATATAAATAAAATAAATCTCCCAATTATGGAATCACTGGAATATATTAAAACTTAAAAAATATGGTATGATATTATATATATTATTTAATGTACGAAAATCATAAAATTCAAATCATGTTTAACACCAAGCGTTTCTCAGTTAGATTAAATTTCTTTACACCAACAAAGGTTAAATTTTCAATTATTTCAACAGGAAACCTAAGTGCTACATTAAGTATTGGTTTCTTGTAAGAGAAAGTTGTCAGTTCTTGTAAGAAGAAGACTGAAGTTTAATTATCTAATATTAGAGAGTTTTTGCATACCTTATTTAGGACGTCCGTTAGCTTTTTCTCCCTAGTGCGCATGCTCATAGGAAACATTATTACAGATACGCATGCGCAATTTTCTATGAGCATGCACTCTGGGGAAAAAAAGCTAACGGACGTCCAAAATACGGTATGCAAAAACTCTGTATTATTTATTTTCTACAACGCAAAACAATGACTTCTAAGCAATGGCTACAGCCTAAACTACAACTAGCAAATATTTAAATATTTAAAAATCGATGGATCATTACAAGGTTGCCACTCATCCAGAGCCAAGTATTTTTTCTTCTTCTTTCCACATGGGGGTACGCTTTGTCTCGAGAAAGTTCAGACTTAAACTAAAACAATTCACATAGGAAACAGCGCGTTACATCTTCCCCTTCTGTTTTCCAGTTACGACTTGTACTGGAAACAGCATCACCTTTCTTAGGGCTTCTTCTTTTCTTCAGAGGCACAATTGGGGTGAACCTTCTAGTATATACACGGTTTTAGTGTTGAAACGTGGTATGTTCCAATTGGCATGTCGTGAACGTGCAAATTAGCAACCTTATACGGCACTGGGGAATTTTTAATGAGTATTATATAAGGTCCATCACGTTTTGGCATACATTTGATGTTTTCTTCTTGGGTGTATTGCTGAATGGATGCAAAACAACCCAAAATTCCTGATCAGGAGTAAAACATTATTGGCAAGATAGGTTTTTCTCTAATGCTGTTTTATTTCTATTTGTTCCCTAACAGTCTTTGAGATCATGTCCAAACACCCTAAGGAACCTTAATGTCAGGAGCGAAGTTATCATTGTCTAACACAGCTTTTAGATCGTGAAACACACCCTCAATTGTCCATAATTTACGTCCTATTTGTAAATATACTGCAGTATGTCATGAGTTTAGAGCAAACTTAATACTTGGCAATTTGCTGGCCAACGGTATTAATATGCAAGAAAATACTTTTCTTTCGACTGGGTTGGCTTGTGTTGGAATTCTTATGCTTTAGTTCGCGCCACGCAGAATCACGTGGTAGTTTTATAGAAATCGTTTGGAACCGATTCAGAATTGCGCTGCTGCCGTGGAAACGGGCTGTTGGTTGCTGTGGAAACTGGCTGTTGCCGTGGAGACCAGCAGTTGCTGTGGAAACGAGATGTTTTATTCTAAAAAGAAAATATTTCTTCCTGTTTAGCTTTTGCCTTTGAACTGTTACCATCAACCCTGTATAACTTGTAAATATTTCTTGTAAATAAATGATTCCATAAATGGGTGAATGGATTGATCAATACTTCTCGGACCACTAGAAAGCTGCGGCTAATAAGAAAAATAGAACCACCAATAGAAAGAATCACGATAGTCGTAGTGACAGCTTGCGGATGATATATTGGAGTTAAAATTTCATCGATATCAAGAGTACAACAAATTTGTTGCAGTAAAGCGTTCATGAACTGTGTTACGTTATAATCGATAAACTTTCTTGGCATTCCGTATATGAAAACTTTCTTAATTAACTTTGTTGCCCACTCTCGTGCATTTGCTGAAACTAAAAGAAACAAGTCCATCCGCTTAGTGGTAAAAAAACAAATTAACAGTTTACGGCTATCAGAAATTATTTTGTGGACTTTTTTGATGATTTCGCCGGTAACAGCCTCTTTGGGGCGTCCACTGCGTGCATCGTCCTCGGTGCTCATTTCGCCTCGTTTAAATTTAGCAAACCACTTCTCTACGGTTGGTTTTCCTGGTGCAAAGTTCGAATAATGTTTATCAAGCCAATCCTTGGTTTCAATAGTATTTTTTTTTTCGCCAAAAAGCAATGCTTTTATTAACACACGAAATTCCTTTTTATCCATTTATTCAAACTAACAAAAGTCGCTTCACTAAAAATGCTATAACTCGCATACTAATAGTGCATCAGCTGTCAAATTTATACACGTGTCTTTTGAAGGTTAGGGCTAACTAAAAATCATATGTATTTAATACTAGTAGCGCCATCTATGTGTCAGCCTACGAACATGTCAGCCCAACTGTTACTTAATGTTTCAAATTGCTGAGCACATGCCGGAGTTTTCTTAAAAGTCCATCAGGCTTCTGATTGGTTGCATTAAATCGACAACACTCAGGACATTTCTTTACATAATTTTCAATATAGGATCTCATGCCTGTCTAGTAATAGCTTGTCGAGTCCCATGGGTACCATGGATGTTTGTAGTGTTTCGGAATCTACTTTAAAATGTAGCTCCCTGTCTAATATGACTATAGGTTGAAGGACTTACAATCCTATCCTGTAAAGAGAAAACATCTCCTATCTCAAAATATTCCTGTAGGAGAAAGGCTGTTGTGCCATGGATGATGATTTAATATATATATATATATATTTATTTATTTATTTTTCATTTTTTCATTTTTCAAATTTATTTATAAAAATAGAAGAAAAAAACCTTTCTAAATATGACATTAAACTTAGAACTCTAAATTAAATTTCGTTTATTAGTCTGTAATTTCTGTTTGAATATAGTAAATGCTTAACAAATTATTGTTAAAAAATATTTTGTAACTAAATGTAAATTATAAAATCATATTTTATAAAAAAAAATATTATATAAATATATTTTTAACACTTATCTGTACAAAAATTCCAGATTATTATTATTATTTCGTATTTCCGTTTTGAATTTCTTTAAAACATCAAATTCATTTAAAGATTGTTGAACTAAGATATGTTTAGTACTTAAATTGATAAATTAAATCTCAAATTTCTTTCACGAATTCACTAAAAATGTGCTTTCTTAGTTCTTTGTGTTATTCCATCAACTTCACCAGCAAATATGATGAATAATTTTAACAATGAAACCTCTTTTTTTTACCGGAAAAGACATTTATTTGAAAACAACGCGTACGTAACATGGAGCAATTTAAAATTTTCTAGCTGTTTTCAAAGGAGAAAATTTAAAATATTTCCCCTGGTTGTCATTGATGTTATTCAAACAATTCCAAGCTCTTGAAAAATGACCTCCAAGAAGAAAACAAAGAAACCTGGAAATCAAAATTAATGGTTAAGTCACTTGTTTTCAAGCATTTTGTGTTCAAGAGAAGACAATATATCGCGAACGAACAGCTACTTTATTCCACATGTGGCTTGGAAATATATAGGAGAGATGTACAAAGGAGACTGGAGTGTGGCAATATAACCATTAATTTTGATTTTGTGGTTTCTTGTACCTCCATTTGAAATTAATCTTTGAAAAGTCGCTTATTGTATCAAAGTCCTTTATTGTAGCCTTACTCCATATTAGAATGTATCGAATATGATACTCTTGATATATGATGAGACAACACAATTGTGTTAAAATAAAGCTTTTGTTTATGCAAATTAAGTGTAAGTGTATTATGAATTTCACAAGAATATTCAATTTTTGCATTCAAATCACTCTTCTGCAATTTATGAATATCCTGGTTTGATGAATAACACGGAAAGGTGTATTGTTTTTCCTGAAAAAGCTATCTGAAAGCAATGATTAACCCTTCATAATCCTCTGTGAAACGAATCGTGGATACATATTTGCAATACAAAATTCGTTGATGTATACTAAAAAATATTGTAAGAACTTCTGTATAATGAGCGTGAATGAAATATAGTCACCTGTGTATGCTTAAGTCTATAAAATTCAGTAATATATATTTACTCAATTTTATATATGCAAGCGTGCACAGATATTCAAATATATTGTTCCAATTGTTGAGATAAAAAATTTATTTAAAGATACTTTTCAATTTCAATAGTTCCAATTTCCAAAAGTTAGTTTTCGAATTGTCCTTTTTGTAACTATTATATCATCCACTTCGAACACACACACACACACACATACATGTTCGTGTGTGTGTATGCATATATGTAATAAAATCTTATACTCTCAAATATACAAATTTCTAACGAATTTTATTAAAATTCATATATTATTCCACCATTTGTGCATTTTATATTGAATACGCAAATTTTCACATGTCATTTCAAATTAAAATTTGTATTTATTGCTTGTGTGACAAAAAGTAGTAAAATTGTTTTCCATTCTGTTTCGAAACGATCAGAAAAATCTGCTTTATTTGAAATTAGAATGTTTATCACTTTTTCCTGCATTGCGACGACATTTGTTATGAAAGCTGTTTTACAGATTTGAAATGGCTTCTTCAAATAACAGTGGGATAAGATAAACTTATTCGTATCTTCATTATTTTGCAAATTGCCTGTAAATTTAAACATTTATTCCTTTTGTGGAGATTTTTGTTTTGAGAAAATTTTATTCCAAGGACTTAATCTTTAAAATGGGAATGTAGTTGCATCTTTAAGAAGTAAAAGTAATGAGTACTTTTATTTTGTACGAATTTTAATGTTCAGAATTTTAATTAGAATTGTTTAATGTTCATTTTTGTACATATAGATTAAACATACGAATGTGTTTGTGTTTATTAAATCTTTTGGAAGTCAAATTCTAAAAAGAAATTTGCAATTAATGAAAAAATCCTAGATTTTGTATAAATTTTAATGAGAGATTACAATACCTGTAAATTTATTATTATTTGCATATGTCAAATTTTTTAAATATAAATATTTGTATTATTATTTTAAATTCTTAGTTTTAAAATCAATATATATCAATAAATATACAAGAAAATGCACTTTTTATTTTAAATATTTACTAAATATATGAATACATTAATTCGAAATATAGAAGAAAAATTGATTAAAGCAAATAATAAATCTTAAGATAAATAATTCTTAATTAACGCTTACACTTACAAAACAATTTAAAACTTAAGACGTCCATCTTGTGGCATCAGGATGGAGGTTCAATCTGCTGGTGGCTTTGTTGTAGGCACTATTTCAAAACACGGGGCGTTTTGAATGTTCAGCATCTTGCCTTATTCGTCGGAATACCTGGTAGGAGTTTTCCGGGTTTTCTTCCATACAATATGAAAATGATAGGTATTTCCCTCTAAACGTCCTCCCGGAAGTCTCTGCCCTCCTTCAGCGAATCGAAACCAAGTCGCTTCTATCTACGGGTGTTCCATCACAAAAGAGCTGCCCCCCCTTTCTTTCCTTTCTTGAGACCACACGGGTTCTTGGATTTGGTCTAGATGTAGCTGTCTACCAAGTAGGATAAGGGAAAAAAAGTAAGACAACCGCTTTCACTTTATCCAGCATATGTGTGTGTATTCATGTGCACATCCAATGGGTTTATTAATTTATTACTATTATTTATTTTGATGGACAGCGAGAAAAATTCATTAAAAAATTTTCTTTTTTTTTTTTTAAATAAAAATAAAATGCAATTTTTTACTTATTAGATACTTTGTTCCGAGTGCCAGTGCTAAAGTATGACATTTTGCTCTGGCGGCCTAATGGTGCCCATTGCTGAAAGTATCAAAATGTCACCAAATCCATATTTGTTGTTGTTATCGTGTCGATGGATTTAAAATATAATTAATAAAGATCCATGGAAAAAGATTGCCAGGGCCTCGGAAGATTGGACTTCCACCTGTTGGTCCGTGGGAGGTATCTTATTTCCCTCCTACCACCCATAGGAGACTGAATTAAAGGATTATATTAGGTTTTCTATTTTCTCGTTAAAGTACCCAATTTAATGTTATGTGATCATACTTTCAAAAAATTTTATCTTGATATTTTTGCAATTTTTTTATTGAATTAACCAAAGTAAAATCAACGCCAGTACATACCTGCTAGTACTTGTCATATAAATTAATGCTACAATGAAATTAGTGGGAATGGTATTCTGTTCCAAAAGCTATTGTCAGACATAGAAGCTTTTGATTTGGTGTTATTTAATTAAACTCATAAAACAAATACACGGAAATTGGTGATTGGTATGAAACTCTAGTAAATTATAATTAACAAGACGCCATTTGACATGGACCGTCAAATTTCATTATCCTAAAACATATTCCATAGAGTTACTGAGCAAAATCAATCTTCATGTTAAAACATTACGAAGCGGATTATTTAGGGCTATTATAAACTTTGCATAAATACCCCATGAAAAGATGGCCCTATGCAATACGACTATTTAGTGATTACATGAAGTTTATGAGCCCGAATTAAATGAATAACGGAATTATAACAATATGTAACAAATTACAATTACCTCATAAATGTATACAGAACCACTTGCAATCTGTTCTCTTCGAACAGATTTATAATTTTAGAACACAGCCTAAAGCACCGGCTCGAAGCCTATTAATATTTTGTCGTATAATTTAGTGAGGATGAGTTAACTTCAATGGGATTTCAGGATATTATATTATTTATTAACTCAAATAGCGCTTTTGTAATAGGTTAAAGCTTCCTAACTGTGAACTTTGTGAATAATATGCTGTGCAATAAATATGGAAAAGGCTGTAATTCTAACTGCAAATTATGAGTTGTATTATAATATCAAAGTATTTACTTCTATTTTTTTATCGTATTTGATGATAATGTTTAGTCGAATACTGTGCAATTTTTTAAATCAATTTTGATAATAAAAAATAATCCTATTTGTATACTTATTTCTATCGTGCTTTTATAAAAAATTAAATGAAATCAAACTTCTGCATTGTAAACTTTTTGATAATTTAACATAATTCTAATTTCATCTAACTAATAATAAGCATACAAGCAAACAAAAGATCAAAATTGTTATTTTTTTTTAATATCATAAATAAGTTAACGTATTACATTAACTTATTTATCATAATATTATATTGACATAATTAAGAACCATAAATTTTATTATTTTAGAAAAATTACACATTTTTTTTTGTAAACATGAGAAAAAAAGTTATAATAATATTAACATATAATATCACACCAATTAGTTGCAGAAAATTACCCATAATTTGTTTGGGGTTTTTTTATTTATAAACGAGGAAACAAAATCAATGCTCTGTAAACATAAATATTGCTCCAAATAGTTGCAGAAAAATTGCACATAATTTGTTTAGTGCTTTTTAGTAAACAAACATTAAAGCTATGTTCTGTAAACATATAATACTAAGCCAAATAGTTGCAATCATAATATTTATCAACATATATGAAACTGTTTAAGATAATGAATATTGCCTTATTAATATCAAACACATTTTTAAATATTTTTATTTAATGTCTAAAATAATAGTCTGAAACTAAGCACAAAAAAAAGCTTACAAAAGCGTACAGATGAAGAATTGGATAAGATGATAAACATCCTGATATACACTGAAGTGACAAAAGTCATGGGATAGCAATATGCAAATTTTCAGATGGCAGTAGCATCGCGTAGAACAGGTATAAATGTGCAGTGCTTTCGCAAAGCTTTCATTTCTGTTCAAGTTATTCATGTGAAGAGGTTTTGACGTGATGATGACCGCACGACGGGAATTAACAGACTTTGAATGCGGAATGTTAGTTGGAGCTAGACGCATGGGTCAGGCCATTTCGGAAATCGTTAGGGAGTTCAACATTTCCACTGTGTCAAAATGTAGAGTATGAAATTTCAGGCATAACATCCCACCATGGACAGCGCAGTGGTCGACCGCCTGCACTTAACAACCGAGATCGGCGACGTCTGCAAAGAGTCGTAAATTCTAACAGACAAGCAACACTGCGTCAAATAACCGCAGAAATCAATGGGGACGTACAAGGGACTTGTCTGTTAGAACTGTGCGGAGAAATTTGGCTTTCTTGGGCTATTCCAGCAGAAGAGCGACTCGAGTGCCTTTACTAACAGAACGACATCGCTTGCAGCGACTCTCGTGGGCACGTGAGCATATCGGTTGGTCCCTAGATAAATGGAAAACTGTGGCCTGGTCCGATGAGTCACGATTTCAGTTGGTAAGAGCTGATGGTAGGGTTCGAGTGTGGCGCAGACCCCACGAAGCCATGGACCCAAACTGTCAAAGGCACTGTTCAAGCTGGTGGTGGCTCCGATGGCATGGACTTGGTCCTCTGGTGCGACTGGACCGAACATTGACTGGAATTGCTTATGTTCAGCTACTTGGAGATCACTTCTATCGTTGTTGACCCAAACAACGATGGGATTTTTATGGAGGACAATGCGCCATGTCAGACAACTGTTCGCGATTGGTTTGAAGAACATTCTGGACAATTCCAACGAATGATCTGGCCACCTAGATCGCCCGACATGAATCCCAAATTTATGGGACATCATCGATCTGTTCGTACCAAACGCTTTCACAATTATGGACGTATCGAGACAGCATGGCTCAATATTCCTGCAAAGACTTCCAACGACTTGTAGTCCATGCCACGTCGATAAAGGAGGGCCGACACGATATTAAGAGGTATCCCATGACTTTTGTCACTTCAGTGTATTAAATGACAATTTAATTGTTCGTCTAGAGCATAAGGGAACAGAAAGTTTAGATGTCTATTGAATTCTAAATTAGTCTATTGATAAATCTAATTAATAATGATTATGAGCTGTTACTATAAGAGTGTTAAGATCAACTATGTAGCCTGTAAATATTACATCTTGTAAATACTAACTACATGTAAATAGATGAAACTTCAATAAATATCTGAATTGATCGATAAAGATTTCTCTGACCAGAAAACCACCGAACACAAACCAAGATAGGCCTAGTACTAAGTATACAAGTAATACTTATCACTATAATGTACAATAAGTGTTCCTAATTTTATATTATATTTTATAAATATTATTAATTTTCTATCAATTTTTATACAATAAGTATTCATTTATATTTTATTTGATCTGACTTTCAAGGGGAAACTGTAGACAATCTTCAAACCGGTCAACAGAAATTTAGCATGAACGAATCGTGATCTACCATAAATTATATTGAGTTGGGAATGAACCTGTGAATCGCCTTTTACCATAATGTAAAGAATGATTTATGGTGGTTTGCGTTTGACATTTATTCTTGTTGTGAAAAGTAAAAAGAGTTAGCAGGGAAAATTAAATATCAATATAAGAATAAAGACGCATATGTTTAGTTTTTATTAAGATTTTTTTTAAAACTATCATCTAATTTAAAAGAATAAATTGATAACTTATGCAAAATTAATTAACTTCTTGTGAATTAAGAAACTTTGATTTCGTACCATATGAAATTTTGACTGTGTTCGATTTGATAGGCTTGTTTTTATTGAATAATTTAATCAGAGAGTTTAGAACTGAAGCTTTATTAAAGTAACATATAATTTTAAAAGCTGACTATTATTATTGAATATCTACATAACTATTAAATTTTTTTTTCGTTTATGTAAGATGTACGAGTTTAATTTTTTTAACATGAAGGTTATTAAGCACAACAAGCATTATAATTTATATAATTAAGCATTATAACCTTCATTAATTTTTTTTTATTTATGAAAGTTATTATTTTAAAAGGGAAGTTATAAAGTTAGTTTCATTATTAAACTTTTACGGTGCAATTTTTATGATTAGCAATTGTGTTAGTTTAAAGTAATTTGCATAATTCTTAAATTAAATGTGCTTAGAGTTATTTGCTTTATTTGTCATAAGAATTAATAAGCTCTTAGGTTGCTATTTTTTTGCTGATTTTAATACGCATTTTAAGATTATTTTATAACTTTTAACATGAAACAATTTTGAAACTTTTCCTATACTTATAAATGCTAATGTTGACTGACCAGAAATGTGGTTAGTCCATGAGGTTCATTCATGTATGTTAGGTTTTTACACAAGGGGCCTGATGGCCGAATGGCTAGTGCTCTGGTGTTCGGTACCACAGAGGTATCGGGTTCATATCCCGGCTTTGCCCATGGGTGTTGTAGTGGTTCGGAATCCACTTTAAGCCGTAGGTCCTGGTCCTAATAGGATCGTAGAGCGCTGCGGGGGTATTGCTACTCCGCGTCCGTGGCTTACCATCAACTTATACGCGCCGCCTGGGTAATGCAAAATGAATAACATCGGTGCAGCCCTTATAGGCATCCAAAGACGTCCATGTCTGTTTGCCAGCTGCATTGGAAAAAAAAAAAGGTTTCCACACCCACAATCAATTAGTTAACTTTATTAATTTATACTAAAATGTTTTTAAACAGTAAACATGGCAAATTTTTGAAGGTAATCATTTTCTAGCCTTATTTTTTATTTAATGTAAGCAATTTTAAGCTATAAACCGGAATATTGCCAATAAGCTTGATTATAGTAAAACATTATTCAGTATCATCAAATGCATGTATTTTATTTTATAATACAATGTAATGAAATATAAAAATATAAATTTAAAAATAAGTAATTGTAAGCTGTAAGTAAAACTGCATATTCCATATTTTTCATATTAATGTACATAAATTGCCTGTTTCGCAAAAAAAAAAAAACCTACAAAATTTTTTGTAGGTTTTTTTTTTTTTTTTTTTTCAAAATGTTACATTTTCTACTATTATTGCAGATTTTGTTCTTAATTATTTTTTCTCGTTTTATGTAGAAAATTAGTTTTATATCGACTCTCTCCTTGATTTAAAATAAAATATTTTATTTCTTATATTTTCTTTCTATTCAGTACGGCAAAAAAAATTTAAAAAAAAAAAATGCCGAATATTCTTATACTCCAGAATTAGTTGTGCGTCTAAATCTTAATGCAGGCAGAAAATTGTCAAGAAAATTAAAAAAAAAAACTCATTACAATACTTTTTTTTATTTCGAATAGCAAGAGAATATGACAAACTCTTAAGAGATAAAAAAAAAAACCACCCAGTGTAAAACACATAAGAGAAAAATTAAATAAAGAAAACAATAAGAGAAAAAAATCAATGTCTCATCAGCAAAGTTCTAGCGCTCCAATATATTTTCACCTTAAAGTCCCCACGCTAGTAAACGCGAATAAAAAAGTCCAGATTAATGTACTACCCCCTTTTATCAGAACTTAACTATTACTATCAATTACTGAAGCATTTGATTAAGGCGAAGATTTACCTAGTTCTGCACGAAACGCTTTATATGGAATTTTATTTGTAAAAGAACATTATTGTTAATATAATTTAAATAATTGTTTTCAAAATTTAATTAAAAAATACATAATTTTTATCCTTTTAACAAAACCTTCTTTTATAACGTTTTTTCTATATTAAAATAAAAATGAAAACTTACATTTTTGAATTTATACTAAAAATGAAAATTTTGAATTTGTATTATGAATAAAAATTGTTCATTTAATTGTAGTCCATTTAATATTATTCCGTAATTTTCAATGCTAAAATTGTTTAGTCATTTTTTTTCTTTTTTTCGTAAAAAAATAAATTTATTTCCTTTTTAATTAATCAACAAAAAATCTATCATAGATTTTTGAACTAGCTTATTTATATATCCAAATTTCTCTACCTAAATAAAACAAGTAATATAAAAAAAAAAAAAAAATTTAAAGTCAATTCCTACTTTTTTTCACTATATTACAGAAAGTCCTTTATAAATAATTTTTATTCATTTTTTGTAAGTTTATCTGGCGCCATCTATTGGCAGATATATGCAATTTAAATCTAAAAAACCTACAATTAATTAATTAAATTTAATTGATGAATTAATATTTGAAAAAAACTGTATTAGCATCCAGTGTCATCCACTACAAGTTCAAAAAAAATGTATTTGAACTTGAGTGGATGAATGAAAAGTATTTTATGAACAATTGAAAATTTGAACAAGATATATATAGGGAGAGTGGGAGCTAATAGAAGGAATTGAAAAATATGCCTTTCTATATTGTTGAAATGTATTTGAAATTAAATTCTTACATATTTTAAGTTTTAAAAATTTATAATTCTGAATATATTCACAAATTGATATTTTGTAAAAACAAATACGTCTCTATTAAACCAACCCATTTTACGCATGCGCTCACGCGACACTAAATTTGACTCCACGCATGAAAAATTAGACACCGTGAGTTGTTAGGGAAAAATCGCCTACCGAAATCAGATGGTGAGAGGGAAAACCCTCTAACTGTAGGGGTAAAACTTTGTCCTTCAGAACTCTAATCGATCCGCCACCAGCGCCTCTGCGACTACCCATGTGTTCAAGGGCGACTTTCTACTGACCCTGCGAGCGTACGGGTTGCTCTCTTTCTCCACTGGGGTGTTCCCCCGTCCTTTCGGTCGCAGTTAACTTTCGCGATATTCGTGACCGCATGACACATTGTTTACAAATGTGATCAGACTCTAATGTTCAGTATGTGTAGTTTTGTAAGGTTTTTTATTTGTATTTTTTTTTAATGTGCATATTATACATTTAAGGGAGCCTGATGGCCGCTCTGGCACTCGGTACCACAGGTTTCGGGTTCGAATCCGGTGGTGCCATGGATGTTACTAGAAGTTCGGAATCCACTTTAAACCATAGGTCCCGGTCTAACAGGATCGTAGAGCGTTGTAGGGATTGTATTACACCGCGTTCTTAGCATAACTTCAAGCTACACGTGCCCCCCGGGTAGGGCTAAATGAGTGACAGCGGGGCAGCCCTTGTTTATGCCATAAAGATTTACTGCCTCTGTATTGCCAGCTGCATTAGAACAACATATATACATTTAATGTGTTTTATAGTAATCAACTTATAATAATTGAATAAAAAAAGTTTTTTTTTTTAATAAATTAGCCGAATGCAGCCCAGTGATAACGTGTGCTCCTGGTGTGCGAAAAGAAAAGGTTCGAATCCTCTGGCGGCATTATTGTAGTCACTGTTCAGAAACGAGGAGCCACGACGTTGTGAGATGTGTTGATTACTCAAGATCTGTTTTTGTGGATATTCGTTCTAAATTGATATAACAAAATGAGAATGTATTATAGCAGGGTTCCCTAAATAACGTTGAATCTGCTACATATTTGCTGATCGCCATCAGCAATGATTTGATTATATTTAAAATTTTTAATCTTAATAAACTTTTCAGATATTGGAAATACCTTGTAAATAAAATATTAATAAATATTTAATAAAAATCAACTAAATCGAAATATATGTACAGCTTCCCAAACTTCAAGCAAGATTTAAATTTCCTAACTTTCTAAATAGACTAGAATATTTGGTAATGAAAGATCTGATTTCCCTTCTAAAGGTACCTTTATAATAGGTGTATACCGAATTGTTCTCTATAACATATACTTTGGGCAAGGCAACACTTTCCCTTATTATACGCCCCCATTGGTAACATGCACGGATTACGTAAAAAGCACGACTGCATATGAGATGTTGTGCAGATTAGAAGAAAGCGGAAACAAGCGACCCAAAAATACACTTTAAAATCGTCTAAAATTTCTGCAAATAGCAACTGAGAAGTGAAATTTCAGGATAACAATGTTCTAGATATCAATGGCTCGACATCATTCATCTAAGGAATTTTGATGCGAACTATTGAGGGAATCGAATCTAGCTAGAGTGTATCCTGAGTAGCAAAATGAATTGAATAAAACTCCTTCTGAGATTTATAGAATGGAGAATGCATTCCTTAGAAATCAGTTTCTTGAAGGCACATCTGATGAAGATATCGCGATACAAGTTCTGTAGAAGACTACTTATTATAGACTACTGCAAGTATTACAGATAACTACAAAGGAGGGCAGAACGCGACAACACACATATATCAGGTCTTTGCTGTAGAACAGATAATGAAAGTCTGATATTCATATAAAGCATGCGCAAAGGAATTGCAAAGGAGTGTTGTATCAAAACATCCAATAGTGAGTTCCCGCGAGTTTGCACTCTATGCACTACGTAATGTAAATGAAAGG
This sequence comes from Caerostris darwini, assembly GCA_021605075.1. Taxonomy (NCBI): domain Eukaryota; kingdom Metazoa; phylum Arthropoda; class Arachnida; order Araneae; family Araneidae; genus Caerostris; species Caerostris darwini. The sequence continues at coordinate 62,727 of BPLQ01012646.1, read as the reverse complement.
TTTGGAGGGGCACATATATTTAAATTAGCATTGGAGAGCAAGTCAACAGAGGTCTGTACTGTTTACTAATGAGTCCAGATTTTGTTTGCGAAATGTCTCAAGAAGATTGTTGATTTGGCGTCAGTTGGGAACTGGCTATTATGCCTCGTATATTAGTAAAAGAGGCACATTTATTGGATACAGTGTTTTTGTGTGGGAAGGAATCTATTTAAATGACAGCATTGAATTGCTGATCGAACCATAACATTCTTCACTCAATTTGTTGTTCTTAGTCTGAAGGCAGGCAACAGGAAGGCTTTTAGTCTTTAGAAGGCTGGAGTTGACTAATCCTTCATATTACAAAATTATCCAAATCACATTTGGTAATTTACTTTCTTGACGAAATTATTGCGCGTAAGTATTGGCCAACATGTTCTCTAGAATCGAAACCAAGTGAGCTTGTTTAGAATGTTCTAAAGATTAAAATGCTGCTCTTAAAAGCTCCTTTCTATTCTTCAAGGTCTTAAGCTTATTGTTCTTGTTAAAGCAGTTTTAAGTGTCCTAACATGAGCAATGAGCTTTTAATGACTCAATTAATAAATACGATTATTTTAAGCTTGGTACATCGCTGAAAGAAATGCATAGCTTTTTGAGATGGCGACATTCCATAATGAGGTTGGTCACACATGCAACTCGGATGCTATGCTTTTTGGTATGCTTAAAATAAGCCTATTATTTACTATGTACATAATTATTTATGAAGCATTTTCTAATAAAACGTTTTTTTTTGCTGAAGTTTATTAAATTCCAATGAAAAGAATCTTCATCATAACAAATTTGCTTCATTTCTGAATTTTTGGAGATTGCTAATTATTGTTTCAAATCTATTTGATAAGAAAAAGGTTTAATAAAAAAATCTATATTTAATATAAATTTTTTTATTAATATTATAGTACATTTTTACGCATAAAATATTGATTTCCCTTGTCCTCTCTTTTATGTTAAGCTCCTGGGGTGTTTGTGAGTGGTTCGGAATCCACATTAAACTGTAGGCTGGTCTAATATGCCCAAAGTGTGCACAAAATGACCGTAGAGCGACAAACTGAACCAATCCACTTTAAGCAGTGGCATTTTGTTATTCTGCACTTTTTTTTTAATGCAGCTGGCAATTAGACCGTGATCTTTATATGCCATAAGGGCTGCACCGACTTTATTCACTTTGCATTACCCAGGGGGCGCGTGTAACTTAAAGATAAGCCACGGACGCGGAGTAACAATGGCCCCGCAGCGCTCTACGATCCTGTTAGACCGGGACCTACAGTTTAAAGTCTATTCTGAACCACTACAAACATCCATGGCAATGCCGAGATTCGAACCCGATACCTGTGGTACCGAGAGCTAAAGCACTAGCTACTCGGCCATCAGGCCCCCTGTTATTCTGTACTCGATAGTAAAAAAAATGCTGTCATTTTCTACACCATACTCTATTTCCATTTCCTATTTATAACCATTGTTTATTCTTTTTTTTTATATTAAATGCTTTTCATTTCACTCGTGTTTATCTTTCTTATACATTATTATACCATAAATATATATTTTGCTGTACTCAAACTCGTTAAGCTTCTATAATTATGTCGTATTTTTTTTTTTTTTTTTAATTCTGAAAAGATATTTTTCTGTTACTACTAATTGGGGGTGGGCTGAGTTACTAATATTATGCCACAGACTTCGAGTTCAAATCCCAGCGGTACTAAGAATGCATGTAGGGCTTTGGAATCCGCTTTAAATCGTAGGCCCCAGTAGAGGACGTGTGTCGAGCATTCGGAGTAGGGCTGACAACCCTATTCTGATCCCTCATGAGAAACCATCTCATGTTTCGTAATCTGTCAGTGGACAGACGCCATTGGCCCACCATGGGCTGTAGTGCTAGGGAGATTTATTTTATTACAAATTAACTACATTATTTTTAATTTTTTTTTCGCAATATTTAAAGTTTTATAACATACAAAAAATATATAAGAGAGGAATATGCTAATTATTTTTTGATACAGAGTTAAAAGTGTTCTTCAAAATTTTAAGTAATATAATATGATACTTTGGATAATCTCCTAAAATTCAACATGCGAATATGATTTATTATATTGCAATGAAACTAGATTACCAAACGTTTCGCCAACTTGAAGAATATTTTAAACACTCCCTCTTTATTTTTATAGGCGCCAAAATAAAATTAAAGTGTGTGACTGTGAGTATTATTCAAAAATATTTTTTACAGTAGTTCATTTGAAATGAATAATGTTAAAGAAAAAAACTACAAATTTCTTGAAAATAAACAGTTGTTTTCGAAATGTCTAAAAATGAACCTATAGGGATATGTGGATAGAAAAATCAAGCGTTTAATATTACACTTAAAAATTACTATTTTAGTTTTTAAACTAAACAATTCATAAGTGCACTTTCATTTCCCCCATTTCATCTTTTACTCATGAATGTCTCGAATGGCTCTATAAATTTCTAAAAGTCTTTTAACGTTGTTCAAATACAAACAAAAAATGGTATATACTCAGGATTAAAAAAACAATGAAGAATGAACAATGAAATTTTTTTTTGTCATTTATTTCGGTCTATGCCGCCATTTTGTGTTTTTCTTTTAATTTATTATTTGCTTTCGATTGTTTTCGCTCTTTTTTTTTTCAATTTTCTTCACAGCTCCAGGGCGCACGATTGATTTCTCTCCGATTGTAGAATTGATTTGGAAACGTTTCTCTCTTGTTTTTTCTGTTTATTTTTATTTATATTTTTTTTAGTTTCGAGGTATTTTTATCTGGATGGTAATAGGTTGTTTTTGGAAAGTAATGGAGAGACTTGATTGAAGTGTTCGAAGTAATAATGTATCTTAAAAGTGATCTATTATTTTGTTGATATTAATGTTTGTTTTGTGCAATAAAATCCAAATTAAATGCAAAACTATTTAAATAAACTTTGACTCATTAAGTAAAAATATTGTAATTTCAACAACTTTGGTTAAAAGTAGAGTGAATAACATTTAAAATTTAAACTAAACTTTTTAAAACTTATCTACTTTATTTTTTGTAATTCAACTATATTGCGCCAAACAGAAATTTTGTATTAGTTTAGTATTTTGCCGTGATTGCTGTTCACTAACAAAAATATGGATTATCTGTATATTTTAAAGAACATATTAAATATGTATTTTTTACTCGTTCCCATTTTTTATTATTATTCATATGCCTCGAAATTTTTTCCATTCTTTTTTGTCATGAGATGAATCTAATATTCTATTAATATTATTGTATATTAAAAGGTTTCTGAATATCTATTTGAAATTTTTTTTTCTGAAATTCTGATTTCAGTATAAACTGCCTTTTAGATTAAATGAAATTGTAAGTCCTTTGATTATATGTAAGGGGGCCTGATTTGCCGAGTGACTGGCCCTTGGTGCCACAGGTTTCAGGTTCGAGTTCTGGTGGTGCCGTGGGATTGTAGAGGTTCGGAATTCACTTTAAATCGTAGGTCCCGGTAGAATATAACTGTCGAGCATTCAACCTACTCTCTAAAAAAGGAATCATAAAAGCGTTTTAAAATTGTTCAAATACAAGCAAAACATGGTACATACTCAGGATTAAAAAATAAATGAGGAATTTTTTTTTTTCATTAGTTTCGGTATATGCCGCAATTTTGTGTTTTGTTTTAATTTACTATTTGCTTTCGATTGTTTTCGCTCTCTTTTTTTTCAATTGTTTTTGCGCCTTCGCAGCTCCAGGGTCCGCCATTGATTTCTCTCCGATTGTAGAATTGACTTGGAGACTTTTTCCCTCATGTTTTTGTTTATGCTTATTTTTATTTTATCTGGATTCTAATAGGTTGTTTTTGGAAAGTAATGGAGAGAGTTGATTGAAGTGTATTCGAAACAATAATGTACCTTAAAAGTTATCTATTATTTTGTTGAATTTAATGTTTATAGTTTTCTGCAATAAAATGCAAATTAAATACAAGTTTATATAACAATTTTTATTTAATGTGTCAAAGTACGTTTAAAATTCAATATTATTAGTTAAAAGTAGAGTTAATAATATTTAAAACTTAAACTAAATAAAAAAGACACGTTTACGTTTTGCAAGTAGTTGATTTCTTTTTAATTTTGGAGAAGATATTTTATTTATTAGCACTAATTATTTACAGTATTTCTTTAAAGATTTTTACTGTATTTAAATATTTGTAACATACAAAAGTATATAGGAGACGAACACATTTATTGTTTTATTGATACAAAAGTGGTCTTTAAGATTTTAAGTAATAAAATATATAACACTTTGGATAATCTCATAAAATACAGCTTGAGAATATGGTTTACTATACTGCTACTATAACACACCATACCCCATCACATCACTGTGCCTAAAGCTGAGTAGCCCATTTACAGTTTGGAAATGATGTGGGTGAGAAGAAGTTTGATTGTGCTTTCTCATCCTCGACGGTCATATGAGACCAGGACCTACGGCTTAAAGTGGATTCCGAACCATTACAAACATCCATGGCACCGGCTGGATTCGAACCAAAAACCTGTGCTACCGAGTGCCAGAGCGCTAATAACTCGGCTATCAGGTCCCCTTAATATACTGCAACGAAACTAGAATGCCAAAGTTGTCGTCGAACTTGAAAAATGTTTGAAGGTACAGTGAAAGATAGGCGCCAAAATAAAAAATAAAAATATAAAATATTGTGAGTATTTCTTTAAAAAATGTTTCAAATAGTTAATGTCAAATTAATAATGGTAAAGAAAAAATCTACACATTTGCTGAAAATAACTATTGATTTTCAAGATGTCTCAGTCTCCAGTGTCTTTTAGGAATATGTAGATAAAAATAATCTAGGGTTTAACATTTTACTTAAAAATTAACTGTCTAATTTTAAAACTAAACAATTCCTAAATGCACTCCCATTTCCCCTTTCATCTTTTACCCATGAATGTTTCGAATGCATATGTATAAATTTATAAAAACCTTTTAATGTTGCTCAAATACAAACAAAAAAATGCTGTACTCAGGATTAAAAAAAACAATGAAAAAAAAAATTTTTTTTTTGTTATATGCCGCAATTTTCTGTTTTTCTTTTAATTTCTTATTTACTTTCGATTGTTTTCGCTCTCTTTTTCAATGTTCTTTGCGCCTTCGCAGCTCCAGGGTGCGCAATTGATTTTTCTCCGATTGTGGAATTGATTTGGAAACTTTTTCCCACGTGTTTTTGTTTTTGTTTACTTTTATTTATTTATTTACTTTTTTGTAGATACGAGGTATTTTTATCTGGATGGAAATATGTTGTTTTTGGAAAGTAATGGAGAGAATTGATTGAAGTGTTCGAAATAATAATGTATCTTAAAAGTGATCTATTATTTTGTTGAATATTTGTTTTATTGAATTATTGTTTTTCTGCAATAAAAAGGCAAATTACATGCAGGATTGTTTAATTATTTTTTACTTAATGTATCAAAGTTTATTTAAAATTAAGCGACTTTATGAAGTCTGTGGACTCCACTTTAAATCGTAGGTCCAATATGACGGTGGTATAAACGGTCTAATAGGACGTTAGAGTGTTGGAGACTAGGACTGACAACCGTACCATGTAAAAGAAACCTCCTGCCTCTTACTCATCCAGTAGGCAGACGGATTTGGCCCACCGTGGGCTGTAGTGCCAGGGAGTTAGTTAGTTACTATTACTAATTAATTACAGTAGTTTTTTTTTTAAATTTTATAACATACAAAAATATATAGGCGACGAACATGCTTATTATTTTTTTGATACAGAGTTAAAAGTGGTATTTAACATTTTAAGTAATAATATAAAAAATTTTGGATAATCTCCTATAATCCAGCATGCCAATACGATTACATTTATACTACAAATGAAACTACATAGCCAATCTTTCTCCAATGAGCGATTGGGGCTATAAAAATTTAAAAGTATAATTTGTAGTGAGTATATTTAAAAATATATTTTACAATAGAATAATATTAAAGGAAAAATTTACTGATTTGCTAAAAATAAAAAGTTGTTTTCAAAATCTTAAACAAAAAAAAAACATCTCAATAACTAGAGTCCTTAGGGATCTGTGGATAAAAAGAATCAAACACTTAAAACGGTGATTTTTAAGTATAAATTTTAAGTTCTAAAACTAAACAATTCATAAATGCACTTTCATTTCGTCTTTTACTGATGAATGTCTCGAATGGCTCTATAAATTTCTAAAAGCCTTTTAACGTTGTTCAAATACGAGCAAAAAATGGTATATACTCAGGATTAAAAAAACAATGAAGAATTTTATTTTCGTCATTTGTTTCGGTCTATGCCGCAATTTTGTGTTTTTCTTTTTAATTTATTATTTGCTTTCGATTGTTTTCGCTCTCTTTTTTCAATTTTCTTCACAGCTCCAGGGCGCACGATTGATTTCTCTCCGATTGTAGAATTGATTTGGAAACTTTTTCTTTCGTGTTTTTGTTTATTGGTTGTTTTTATTTTCTTTGTTTACAGGTAGTTTATTTGGATGCTAGTAGGTTGTTTTTGGAAAGTAATGGAGAGAGTGGATTGAAGTGTTCGAAATAATAATGTATCTTAAAAAGAGTCTATTATTTTGTTGAATATTTGTTTATTGAATTTATTGTTTTTCTGCAATAAAACGCAAATTGCATACAATATTATTTAATGATTTTTTTACTATGTTTACTGTCTGTGTCAAAGTTTATTTAAAATTCAACTTTAGGGGAAAGTAGAGTTAATTTGCCGCAGGCTTCGGGATCGAGTCCCGCCGGTTCCATGAATGTTTGCAGTGACTTGGAATCCACTTTAAACCGTAGTTCACAGTCTAACATGACTGTAGAGCATTTAGGCGTATGGCTAACAACCCTACACTGTAAAAAGGCAACATCTCCTGCGTCAAAATCTTCCAGTAGGTAGACAGTCTTATCATGGGGCTGTTGCGTCAATGGAGAGAAAGGCACGTTAAACTCCTATAATTCTGTAATTAACTTCTTTTTAAGTCTGAAAAAGATTTTTTTAATACTACCTAAATAATTACAGTATTTTTTCGAAAATTTCTTTACAATATTTAAATATTTGTAACATATCAAAATAAACAGGAGATGAACATTTTTATTATTTTTTGATACAAAAAGTGGTCTTTAAGATTTTAAGTAATAAAATACATAATTTTGAGTAATTAAGTAATAATTATATAAAATTCTAATAATATAATAAATAGTAATAAAAATGTATTATTCTAAAATCTAGCATGCGAATATGATTTACTACATTAAAATGAAACTAAATTGCCAAACATTTCTTTAACTTGAACAATATTTTCAGATACAGTAAATGATAGGAGCCAAAACAAAAATACAAAAGTATAAAATATAGCGAGTACTTATTTTTAAAATATTTCTCCATTCAAATGAATAAGGGGAAGAAAAAATCTACAAATTTGCTGAAAATAAATAAATGTTTTTAAAATGTCTGTCTCCAGTGTCCTTTATGGATCTGTGGATAAAAACATTTAATATTAATACTTAAAAATTACAATTTTAAGTTTTAAAACTAAACAATTCATAAATGCACTTTCATTTCATCCTTTACTCATGAATCTTTCGAATGGCTATAAAATTCATAAAAGCCTTTTAACGTTGTTCAAACACAAACAAAAAATGCTATACTCAAGATTAAAAAAAAAACATGAAGATTCTTTTTTTTTTTTTTTGTCATTTGTTTCGGTATATGCCGCAATTTTGTGTTTGTGTTTTTGTTTAATTTGCAATTTTGTGTTTTCTATTAATTTATTATTTGCTTTCGATTGTTTTCGCTCTCTTTTTCAATTTTCTTTTCGCCTTCGCAGCTACAGAGTTCGCAATTGATTCTTCTCCGATTGTAGAATTGATTTGGAAACTTTTCTCTCTTGTTTTTGTGTATTTTTATTTTATCTGGATTGTAATAGGTTGTTTTTGGAAAGTAATGGAGAATGGATTGAAGTGTTCGAAATAATAATGTACTTTAAAAGTGGTCTATTGTTTAGTTGAATTTAATGTTTGTTTTCTACAATAAAATGCAAACTAAATGCAATATTATTTTACTATTTTTTACTTACGTGTTAAGTTTCTTTAAAATTCAATGACGTTAGTTGAAAAAGGGGTAGGGTTTCGGTGGTGCCATGGATATTTGTAGTGACTCAGAACCCACTTTAAATCGTAGGGCCAAAATTTCGGTAGAATAGATGGTCTAATATGCCGATAGAGCGTTGGAGAATAGGACTTGACACCCTTACTCCATGAAAAGAAAACATCTCCTGTATGTTACTCTGCCAGCAGGCAGACGGCCTTGGTCCACCATGGGCTGTAAAACCTAGCAGTTAATTACTTAGATTATATGTAAGATATGTCTTCATTCCATGACTTTTTCTTAAATTTCTATTTGTATATGTACTAACTCAAATTCAATGACAACTGAAGATAATTTGAGAAAATTTGTGTGCGAGACTACTGTAATTATATTCCTTCCTGTAAGATTTGCTAAATACACCTAGTTTAAATAAACTTGAAGAGATCGTTACACAGTGTATCACATCAACGGTCAAGTGGAGCTTTCTGATTTTTTTTCGATGTACACTCAAATGAAGAAAATTATCTTGCTATGGATTACTTCCTTCACAATCGTAAAGATTATTGCTGAAGCCACCTAATTTCCTACATAACAGGTGAGCTGATAAGTTCGTATGCTGACACATAGATGGAGCTACTAATATTATATCCATAGGAATTTTAGTTAGCCCTAACCTTCAAAAGACACGTGTAGAAATGTGACAGCTGTTGCACTATTAGTGTGTGAGTTATACCATTTTTAGTGTTCATCACGTGCAGTCCACTCGGCTGACTGTCGATTGGACTCCGGTGTGAAATGATGGAGCCATGTTTCATCCATTGTCCCATATCGACGCAAAACTTCGGGTTTATTACGATTGAACAGCTCTAAACACTGCTTAGAATCATCAATTCGTTGTTGTTTTTTGTTCGTTGTTGATTGTGAGCTCGCGCGGAACCCACTTTGAACAGAGCTTTCGCATATCCAAATATTCATTCACGATATGTCCAACCCATTCCTTTGATATCTTTAGGGTCTCAGCTATCTCAATCCACTTCACTTTACGGTTATCAGAAATTATTTTGTGGATTTTTTTGAGGTGTTCGTCGGTAACAGCCTCTTTGGGCCGTCCACTACGTGCATCGTCCTCGGGGCTCATTTCGCCTCGTTTAAATTTAGCAAACCACTTCTCTACGGTTGATTTTCCTATTGCAAAGTCGAATAATGTTTATCAATCCAAGCCTTGGCTTCAATAGTATTTTTATGTCGCCAAAAAGCAATGCTTTATTAACACACGAAATTCCTTTTTATCCATTTTTTCAAACTAACAAAAGTTGCTGCACTAAAAATGTTATTATATTAGCCAATAAACCAATAACATATCGCAGAAGCTTCTATGTGAATTAAACCATCCTTACCACTTATACAATAAGTTAACGAGGTAGGAGGAAAACATGTATGCAAGAACCTTGCTACGCTTAACTTTTTCAGGAAGGGAGTGACTTAATACTCCATGCAATTAAGCTACGGCAGAAAAATGTCAGATGTGCGTGCAATGGAAAAACTCATTATTTGAGTATCATCGGTGGTTTGTTTACGTCGAAGGTAAAGGAACAAGTTTCTGTGATAAAATATTAATGATGCAACGTATATTAATGTAAGTACATTTGCATTTGAACAATGTAGTAATGTATAGTACAGCATTGAAGTACTATTGCAGATTATTTGCAATTGAATGAAATTCGTTCTTAAAATAGTCTGTTTAAATATGAAAACATACATTATACGGAATATGCTGCACAACTTCGTTGTTATTTTTTAAAAAAAAACATGATTGTCCACTACATATTAATGCAGAAATTATTAACATCTAACTTGTTAAGAAATTTCTATTCTTGTTGATGAGTAATAAATACATTACTTCTTTCATTGCAATTTATAAAACTGCTAATAAAATTAATATTCTTATTAAGAAATATGCTATCATTGAAACTTCCGGCTATGGAAAAAGTTTGCGGTAACTTTTTTTTAATTTTGTACTTATACATTAAAATGTATATGAGTTAACAAATTACATGTGCATATTACAGATTTATACATGGAAAAAAAAATGTAAAAATAAATGTTTTTCATGAAGTACTAATTCTTCAATCCAGTTTAGCATTAATATTGTAACTTAATGTATTAATATTGTACATTAATTACATTGTAAACTTACTATAAATAACCGAAAGAACTTTTCATTCAAAAGAAACTGCATAATGCTATCCAACATCTAATTTTTATTTTACGGTGCAAATATCTTTCTTTAAATCCGTGAATTTCATAAAAGAATGGAATTTAATCAAACAAGGACACGACAAAATAAATTCCCCCTACTCATACTTTCTTTTGTCCCTAATCGTGGCATATAAATTTGCTATTCTCCCTTTTTTTCCCCTTAAAATGAGTCAAAAGGAAGAAGCAATTTTCTTCTTCATTCTTGTTTTTGGGCGGGTCCCTTCAAAATCTTTAATTAATTTCTGTAAGAGATCCAAAGACTAAACAACCACACCGTTTTTTTTTCCCCCTCTACAAGGAATCTATTGTTGAGCTATCCATCACCCAACCAGTACGCAGACTGGTCACTGGAAAGGACTGGAGTAAAAGTCGGAAAAAAAACTGGTTTAAGTCCCTTTATGAGGTTTAATCCGAGTGGGTTAGTAAATGATTGATGGGGATGGCTTACTTTTATTTGCTTCGTCCGGTATCAGCTTCCCGCCGTTTTTGTTTATTTATTGCGCTTATTAAGTTGTACTAGTTCGTGATGAGGTCTCTATTTTTACTTTTTTTTCTTTGAAGGAAATTTACTCATTGGTAATGTGGTTTTCCTTTATCGTAGAATAAAGTCAATAATGGAAGGCAGAGAACTTATTTATGTACATATAGTTTCGGAACCTGATGGTCGAGTGGCTACCGCTTTTGCACTCCGTATCACAGCTTTTGGATTCAAGTCGGCGGTGCCATAGATGTTTGTAGGGGTTCGGAATCCACTTTAAACCGTAGGTCCCGGTCTAATGTGATCGTTGAGCGTTGTGGAGGTAGTGTTACTCGCGTCCATAGTATATTTTCAAGCTACACGTGCCCACTGGGTAATGCTAAGTGAATAACTTTCGTACAGCGCTTGCTTATAGCATACTTACTAAGAACTTTCTATTGTTGTAGATTAGTAGCAAAATACATTATTTCTTTCACCCTAATTTTTAATACTGGTAGTAAAATAAATATTTTATTAAGAAATATGCTACTATTGGAAATTCCGGCTATGGAAAATGTTTATGATAAATGGTTTATGGTAATTTCTGTTTTTTTTTCTTAAAATTTATTTTTAATTTTTAGTTACGTATTAAAATGTTTATGCATTAATAAATTATTTGTAAATATTACAGATTTATACGTTTAAAACCATTTAATCTAAAAATAAAGGTTTTTTTATGAAGAGTTAAATTTTTAGTCCCTTAAACATTAATATTGTAATTTAATGTATTAATATTGTACATTAATTACATTGTAACCTTACTATAAATACCAGAAGGAACATTTCATTAAAAAGAAACTGCATAATGCTATACCACATCCAATTTTTATTTTTTATTTTATGGTGCAGATATCTTTTCTTAAAACCGAGAATTTCATAAAAGAATGGAATTTAATCAAACAAGGACACGATAAAAAAAAAAAAATTCCGCCATACTCATACTTTCTTTTGTCCCTAATCATGGCATAGAAATTTGCTATTTTCCCTTTTTTCCCCCCTTAAAAAGAATCAAAAGGAAGAAGCAATTTTCTTCTTCATTCTTGTTTTCGGGCTGGTCCCATCAAAATCTTTAATTAATTTCTGTAAGAGATCCAAAGACTAAACAGCCACACCGTTTCATTTTTTCCCCTTCATTTTTCCCTCTCCTACAAGGAATCTATTGTTGAGCTATCCATCACCCAACCAGTACGCAGACTGGTCATTGGAAGGGACTGGAGTAAAAAGTCGAAAAAAAAGATGGTTTAAGCCTCTTTATAAGGTTTAATTCGAGTGGGTTAGGGAATGATTGATGGGGGGGAGTCTTACTTTTATTCGCTTCGTCCGGTATCAGTTTCGCGCCGTTTTTTTTTATTTGTTGCTCTGATGAAGTTGTTGTACTAGTTCGTGATGAGCTCTCTATTTTTTTTTTTCTTTGAAAGAAAATGACTCATTGGAAGTGTGGTTTTTCTTTATTGTAAAATGAAGTCAATAATGGAAGTCAGAGAACTTATTTATGCACATACTGTTTCGAGGCCTGAGCTGGTTGTCACAGGTTTCGGGTTCGAGTCCCGGTGGATGTTTGTAGGTGTTCGGATTCCACTATAGGCCCTAGGTCGTGGTCTAATAGGATCGTAGAACGTTGAGGGGACATTGTTACTCCGCGTCCGTAGCTTATCTTTAAGCTACACAACCCCCTTGGGTAGCGCTAAGTGAATAACGTTGATGCAGCCCTTTTTTATAGTATAAATATAACTGTCTAAGTACTGCCCAGCGGCATTATACAAAATCAAAACTTAACAAGGACTTTCTCTTATTGCTAAATAGTATTAAAATACATTATTTCTTTTATTGCAATTTTTAAAACTGGTAATAAAATTAATACTTTTTTAAAGAAATATGCTACTATTTAAAATTCCGGCTATGGAAAATGTTTACGGTAAATTTTCGTATTTTTCTTAAATATTTATTTTTAATTTTGTATTTATGCATTAAAATGTATATGCATGTAAATGTATATTTGTAAATATTACAGATTTATAGATTAAAAAAAAATTATTTTCCTTGAAATAGAAATTTTGAATCAAATTTAGCATTAATATTGTACATTAATTACCTTGTAACCTTACTATAAATAACCGAAAGATATTTTCATTAAATACTACATAATGCTATGCTACATCCAATTTTTATTTTATTTTGCAGATATCTTTTATTAAATCCGAGAATCACATAAAATAATGGAATTTAATCAAACAAGGACACGATAAAAAAAAAAAAATCTTCCCAACTCAGGCTTTCTTTTGTCTCTAATCGTAGCATAGAAATTTACTATCTTCCCTCTTTTTCCCCTTAAAATGAGTCAAAAAGAAGAAGCAATTTTCTTCTTCATTCTTGTTTTGGGGCGGGCCCCATCAAAATCTTTAATTAATTTCTGTAGGAGATCCAAAGACTAAACAGCCACACCGTTTATTTTTTCCCCTTCATTTTTCCCTCTCCTACAAGGTATCTATTGTTGAGCTATCTATCTATCACCCAACCAGTACGCAGACTGGTCATTGGAAGGGACTGGAGTAAAAAGTCGAAAAAAAGATGAATTAAACCCCATAAAGAGGCTTAAAACGAGTGGGTTAGGAAATGATTGATGGGAGAGGCTCACTTTAATTTGCTCGTCCCTGGTATCAGTTTCCCGCCGTTTTTCTTTATTTGTTTGCTCTTATTAAGTTGTTGTACCAGTTCGTGATGAGGTCTCTATTTTTTTTCTTTGAAGGAAAAAGACTCATTGGTAATGTGGTTTTTCTTTATTGTGGAAGGAAGTCAATAACGGAAGGCAGATAACTTATTGTGAATATATAGTTCCGGGACCTGATGGCCGAGTGGCCAGCGGCCTCGCGTTCGGTTTCACAGGTTTCGGTTTCGAGTCCCAGTGGGGCCATGGATGTTTGTAGTGATTCGGAATCCAGTTTAAACCGGCCTAGCATGACTACTACTACTACTGCCGCCACCACCACCACCACACGACATCACTGTGCCTAGAGCTGAGTTACCTCTTTACAGTTTGGGAATGATGTGGGTGAGAAGTCTGAATGGACTCCATAACGGTCTAATGTGATCGTGGATCGTAGAGCTTTGTGGGGTTAGTGTTACTCGCGTCTGTAGCATATATTCAAGCTACACGTGCCCCCTGGGTAGTGCTAAATGTGTAACAGTGGTGCAGTTCTTGCTTATGGTAGTTACATTTCGTGTAATGGATTGATTTCCAATAAAGCCTTATGTTACACACTTTCTAATCTTGTTCTATTGCAATTTGGTGACATTATTAGTATTTATTTAATAAATAATTATTTGAATACAAAATATGTTTGTTTTTATACTAAACAAGCATGTTCAGCTCGATCTAAAGATATTGGTGTTTGTGTTAACCTTCTGGCACGGTTGTAGGATCAAAATAAAACAGTTGTCCTGCAGTTGATTCCGGCCCACTGCAGAATAGAGGGAAACAAGGCCACTGATTTCATAGCCAAAAAAGGAGGCATTTCTTTTACAGCTAAATAACCAGGAGTTAGCATATCATTCCGTGCCACAGGTCGAGACCGGCGGTGGCATGGATGTTTGTAGGAATAGGGGCTTGAATAGCCGAGTGTCTGGCGCTCGGTGCCACAGGTCTCTAAGTGAATAACGTCGGTGCAGGCCTTACTTATAGCATAAAGATAACTGTCTGAGTAAGCTGCATTACAAAATAAAAAAAAACTTACAAAGGACTTTCTATTCTTGCTGATTAGTTGTAAAATACATTATTTCCCTCGATGCAATTTTTAAAACTTTTAATAAAATTAATACTTTTATTAGTAAATATGTTACTATTGGAAATTCCGGCTATGTGGAAAATATTTACGGTAAATTTTTGTATTTGTCCTAAACTTTTTTTTTAATTTTGTAGTTACGTATTAAAATGTATATTCGTTGATAAATTATTTTTAAATATTACAGATTTATACATTTAAAAAAATTAATCTAAAAATAAATGTTTTTCATGAAGTACAAATTTTTGCATCCATTTAAGCATTAATATTTTAATTTAATGCATTAATATTGTACATTAATTACATTGTAACCTTACTATAAATTACCGAAAGACCATTTCATTAAATAGAAACAGCATAATGCTATGCTACTTCTAATTTTTATATTATGGTGCAGATATCTGTTCTTAAATCCGAGAATTTCATAAAAGAATGGAATTTAATCAAACAAGGACACGATAAAAAAAAATTCCCCTCTACTCATACTTTCTTTTGTCCCTATTCGTGGCATAGAAATTTGCTATTTTCCCTTTTTTTCTCCCTCAAATTAATTAAAAGGAAGAAGCAATTTTCTTCTTCATTCTTCCCATCAAAATCTTTAATTAATTTCTGTAAGAGACCCAAAGACTAAACAGCCACACCGTTATTTTTTTCCCTCTCTTACAAGGAATCTATTGTTGAGCTATCCATCACCCAACCAGTACGCGGACTGGTCATTGGTACTGACTGGAGTAAAAAGTCAAAAAACCTGGTATAACCTTTATAAGGTTTAATTCGAGTGGGTTAGGTGGGTTCACTTTTATTTGCTTCGACCGGTGTCAGTTTCCCGCCGTTTTTGTTTATTTGTTGCTCTTATTAAGTTGTTGTACCAGTTCATGATGAGGTCTCTATTTTTCTTTTTTTCTTTGAAAGAAAATTACTCATTGGTAATGCGATTTTTCTTTATTGTAGAATGAAGTCAATAATGGAAGGCAGAGAACTTATTTATGTATATAGATTCGGGGTCTGATGGCCGAGTGGCTAACGCTCTGGCGTTCGGTTCCACAGGCTTCGGGTTCCAGGAGGCGGTGTCATGGATGTTTGTAGTTTTTCGGAATCTATTTTAAACCGTAGATCCCGATCTAATAGGATCGTAGAGTGTTGCGGGGGCTTTTTTAATCCTCATCCGTAGCTTATTTTAAAGTTGCACGCGTCGTCTGGGTAGCGCTAAGTGAATAACGTTGATGCAGCCCTTGATTATAGAATAAAGATAACTTTCTGAGTATTTGCCAGCTGTATTAGAAAATAAGAAACTTACTAAGGACTTTCTATTCTTGTTTATTAATAGTAAAATACATTATTTCTTTCCTTGCAATGTTTAAAACTGGTAATAAAAATAATACTTTTATTAAGAAATATGCTACTATTGAAAATTTCGGCTATGGAAGGCGTTTAGGGTAAAATTTTGTATTTTTCTTACATTTTTTTGTCTCAACTTTCTAGTTATATATTAAAATATATATGCACTAATAAATTATTTGTATATATTACAGATTTATACAGTAAAAAAATTTTTATCTAAAAACAAGTTTTTTTCATGAATTATGAATTTTTGTATCCAGTTAAGCATTAATATTGTAACTTACTGAATTATTATCGTACATTGATTACATTGATTACATTGTAACCTTACTATAAATAACCGAAAGAACTTTTCATTAAAAAGTAACTGCATAACGCTATACTACTTCTAATTTTTATTTTATGGTGCTGATATCTTTTCTTAAATCCGAGAAGTTCATAAAAGAATGGAATTTAATCAAACAAGGACACGATAAAAAAAAATTCCGCCATACTC
The DNA here is from genome assembly GCA_021605075.1 of Caerostris darwini. Lineage (NCBI taxonomy): Eukaryota > Metazoa > Arthropoda > Arachnida > Araneae > Araneidae > Caerostris > Caerostris darwini. Next base: position 46,193 of record BPLQ01012646.1, on the reverse strand, counting down.
ATACTTTCTATTGTCCCTAATCGTGGCATAGAGATTTGCTATTTTCCCTCTTTTTTCTCCCCTAAAATGAGTCAAAAGGAAGAAGCCGTTTTCTTCTTCATTCTTGTTTTCGGGCGGGTCCCATGAAAAATCTTTAATTAATTTCTGTCAGGGATCCAAAGACTAAACAGCCACACCGTTTAATTTTTCCCTTCATTTTTCCCTCTACTACAAGGAATCTGTTGTTGAGCTATCCATCACCCAACCAGTACTCAGACTGGTCACTGGAAGGTACTGGAGTAAAAAATCGAAAAAAAAATGGTTTAAGCCTTTTTATAAGGGTTAATCTGAATGGGTTAGGAAATGATTGATGGGGGAGGCTCACTTTTATTTGCTTCGTCCGGTATCAGTTTCCCGCTGTTTTTGTTTATTTGTTGCTCTTATTAAGTTGTTGTACTAGTTCGTGATGAGGTCTCTATTCTTTTTTTTTTCTTTGAAGGAAAATGACTCATTGGTAATGTGGTTTTTCTTTATTGTAGAATGAAGTCAATAATAGAAGGCAGAGACAATCTTTGTATATAAATAGTTTCTAATCTTATTCTATTGACATTTGTAAATATTAGTAATATTTATTTATTTAATAAATAAATATTTGAATAGAAAATATCAGGGTGACTGGAAAGTAATGTCGTTTTTGCGCATGTTGATATTCGTTAGTCATTTATCAAGTCTTTGTGTACTTAAAAAACGTGTTAAAGACATTTTAAGGTTAGAGTGAATTGGCGGTCAAATGCTAGAAGAGGTACATACCTGGGATTGGCATGTTAAGTTTTGACTGTGGAAGACAATCCGTAAATCGGGGAACTGCCAAACGCTCTTAACCAACCTTGGTTTCCCATCCAAAACCATTTGCATCATATTGTTAAAGTAAGCAGAGTAGGTGTTTGGGTCCCGCATAATCTGTTTGAAAACAAAGCTAACAATCCACCAAATACAACTTATTGCTTCAGTGGCACAATACAGAAGCGTTTTTTGATCGTTTGATCGCTGGAGAAAAAAAATGGTCCATCTATGATAATGAGAGACGAAAAGGCAAGAAGAATTCTGAATAATTATTTCTGAATAAGTCAGCTTTATATACCAATAAAGAGCTTTTGTGTGTTTTGTGGGGTATCCGCGGGATCGTTCGGTTTGAAGTGCTGAAACCTGGACAAACTGAATGCAGGCCTGTACTGTGCTCCAGCTCACACTACATTGATTCTGCGTGATTTTTCGCCAAAAATGAATCCCATATCGTTCCACAACCACCGTATTCACCTAATGTAGCATCGTGCTACTTCTGGTTGTTCCCTAAACTCAAAAGACCACTCCGGGGACACCGGTTTGAGTCGATCAAAGAGACATTTCAAAAATCGCCGGAATCAGTTTTAGAATCTCACGAAACCAAGCTTAACTCAAACACTAATGAATATTTTGAAGTCAAATTTTACACAATGTCAAGGACAGTGCCGGGAGCATGAAAAAGAAACAAAAAATGAAATTCCATACGACCGGGAAATTTAATTTGAAAACTGGTCTTACTTTTTAGACACAGTAGTATACGGTACAGGAAAAAATAAACAATGGTTATAAACACGATAAACTTTGATATTATGTAGTATATAAATATTATAGTAGCATTTTCACCAATTAAATATAACTAACAAAATTGTTTTTGTTGAAAGATAAAGAATGAGTTCATTTTTTGTTTCTGTAATCCCAATGATAAAAGGGACACTATAGAACTGCCTAAACCATTCGAGGCAGCATATTTATTAGAATGACTTATCTACGATGACAACACTATTCAACAAACATAAACCTGAACAATGAACTATTTACAGATGAGAAAAAAAGAGCATACAACACTTGGTGAATATTTACAATGTCTTAAACTTCCGGGATCCTGGCGTCCTCTCCATTTTCTGGCTCTTGGCGACCTTCTCTAAATCAACAAGATCATCCTTCTCGACACTCCAATCAGCTCAACAACACGTCTTCCGTGTCTCAGCACACTTTCCCTGTACGTCTTCCTTCCCTGCACATTTTTTTCTCGGTTTTATTTTTGATTTTCTTGGTTCGACAGTTCTTTTTTTCGCTTGCTGCATGCCAAAGTTTATTTCCTCCAATCCTGTAGCACGTTCTAGCTCGACTAACTATCTAGTAACCCTAGCTATACAGACCAATTAATATTTCAGGGTTAATGGTTTATTGATGGGGTTAATTAATCATTTTTTGTATGAAGTTTGTTAAATTGATAATTTTCCACTTTTAAGAATTATGTATCATATTTCTGCTCCTCTGAATGTAAAAAAAAAAAAAAAAAAAAAATGTTGAGACTGATTTTTAATATATTATGGCATTAATATAGTAAAAGACAACATATATACAATACATTAAGACAACATATTTATTAAATGACTTATCTACAATAACAATCTAACTCAACAAGCATAAACCTGAACAATGTTCTTTTTTTCTCAACTGTCAACAGAATACGACGCTTGGCAAATATCTGCAATGTCTTAAACTTCCGCGATCCCGGTGTCCCTTTCCAAGTCAACAAGACCTTTCCTCTTCATGCACTCCAATCAGTTAGACATGTCCTCTGTGCTCAGCACTCTTTCCCTGCACTTCTTGCTTCCCCGCACACTTTCTTCTCGCTTCTATATATGATTTTCTTTGTTCGACAGTTCGTTCTTTTAGCATGAAGCACGTTCTAACTCCAGTAACTGGTAGCTGTAGTCATACAGAAACCAACTAATTTTTCAGGGGTAAGGGTTTCTTGGTATGGTTAATTGTTCATTTTCTTTTATAAAATTTATTAAATTGATGATTTTCCGCTTATATGTGTTATGTATTATATTTCTGCTCCTCTGAATGTAAAAAGAATGTTAAGATGAGTTTTTAATATGTTATGGGGTAACTACCTATATTTGGTCAATATTTTCACCAAAGAACCTGATGATCCATGCGAGATGATGACATTGTTACAGTTGCCATGGACCTTACTACAATCTGAAAGTCGTGTACTTCCTGAAGATAGCGGCCATGATGACCTATTGGCTAGCGCTGTAGTTTTTGGTGCCATAGGCTTCAGGTTCGAAACCTGCCGGCGTGGATGATTGTTAGTGGTTCGAAATCCACTTTAAACAGTAGGTATCGGTCTAATTGGATTAAAGTGTGTAAACTATGACCGTAGAGCGGCAAACTAAACCAAACCACCAGAAGATTCGAACTTCTCCTTTCTTGAGCATGTTACTATTGGGTCACAAATAAGGATAAAATCTTGAATAGAAAACAATATTCATTTGTTTTTATGCCAAACAAATTTTCGAGTAAGTAAAGTAGAAGCTTCTAGAAAGAAAAAGTAGCAAGTTTCTAATGACATGAATTAGAAACTTGCTAATAACTATTGTTAATTATGTTTCAAAAAGTTTTAATGATGAAAACTACTGTAAAACTTGCGTGTATGTAAAAAAAAAGAATGTTTAATTTTCCGAATTCTAATGATAATAATATGTCATTTTTCCATCAGCCATTTTTATTCGACCGTCCAGAAAACTGCAAAATTGGATATTAGCAATTTTTTATAATTTATAATAATTTCCAACAAAATAATCGTGAAACTAAAATTCGCTTGTGCATATGATTTCGATTTAAATACGTTTACCCTAAATATAGTTCTGAATAGTAAAGAGTACAAGCAGGTTTATAAATGTATTAAGAATTTTATAAAGAGCCTAATATTTTATCTTTTAAAATCTTCTTGATTATAAGTTCATACCACTATTTGCTTAAGTGCATTTTGTTACCAATCTCGAGTTGTCATCCTGGGCATTTAGTCTGACTGATACCTGTGTTAGGGTGAATTATGCCCCGGATTCAATATGAATCTCCCATTTGAATCTGCATTTAATCGCAGTCGCGCAGGCAATTCGAAATTAGTTCTCAAGATGGATCCCCTCATCAATGTTTAAGCGAGATTCCTAATTAGGAAAGATTAATCAACCATTTCTATTTCAAGATGGGTGCCGATTGAGATTGAAATTAGGTGGTATGAGGAGTTTATGAATATGGAATGACTCGGATGTTTCACCAACTGCCCTTTGTTCAAGAAAGGCCTGGAAAATTTTGAATCCCTGTAGTCTTCAATAGTCTATATTTTGTTCTAATTTCAGTAGCAAATATTACTCAGACAAATACTTTGAACACAAAATATTAATTATATTGTAAAAGTTATATTTGTTGTGTTTATTGTTAACCTTTTGTTCCTGGTCATTCATTACTGGTACTACTGATATTTAGCAGATTCAGTTTTACTCAGCTCTATTGTAAAAAATATGTTCTGTTGTAGTTTTTACTGATAACTTGAACCTGGTCAAATAGTGGCCTGATGGCTAATAGGCTAGCGCTCTGGCCTTTGCTACCACAAGCTCCAGGTTCGAATGCTGGCGGTAGCATGGATGTTTGCGAGTGGTTCGGAACCCATGTTGAGCTGTAGGTCTCGGTCTAATTAGCTTAAAGTGTGCACAAAGTGACCGTAGAGCGGAAGGCCAAACCAAATCACACCTGGTCATATATCACCGACATGGTTTAGATTAAAAGATTCAGCTTTACTCAGCGTGCATTGTTAGGATCCAGTGGCATTTCATTCATATTAAGTAAATACCGGTGTAATGCCATTTAGGAATTATTCATGGAATAATTGACTCACATTCGTATTATAAACTAAAAAAATTATCATATTAACCATATGGTAGGGAAATATGTCGTCAAAGTAGTTCAATTTTAAGTGGCTTTTATTAATTTTAAAATAAACTCTCAAATAATTTTGTCCAAAAAACTATGACTCAACTTCTTCAACACTCCAAACTGTCAATAGCACTGGACCAGACTAAAATTGGTAATTTTATTATCAAAGTGGATCTTTCTCAAATAATAATCATGCTAAATACAAAATATTAAAAGATGCAACTAAAATGTAAATTACCATTTACTATTTACACGTGCAATTGTAATATACATAATTAAAAGGTAAAATGTTACAACAATTAAACAAAAAAATTAGGTATTAACAATTGGACGTTTTTATAGGTATAAAATTAAAATGTAAAACTATTTTCTAATTTCGTTTTGTTTAGTGAAAATCTACACATTCGTTATCAAATAATTTTAATTAAAATTCAAAATGCAATAATAATTCGATAAAAACAATAAGATATTAATAATCATACTTTTTTATAAGTATAAAATATTTTCTAATTCACTTTAAACAAATGAAAGTCTATACATTCGTTATCATATAATTTTAATTAAATTGTATCCATTTGTAATCAACTTTCGATACTTTAAATTAATCCGTTACTTAAATATCCAAGAAATAACGAATAATAAAACAAAAACAAAAAAACCAATATTCAAATCCCGTGCACTGAAAGTGACAGGTCACGTGTCTTCACTTCAGCCAGTAAAGTGAAAGCAAAGAAACCGGACTGTGATCTTGTTAAGCTAGTCTTTCACCATTGCACGCCTTTTAACAAAGTACTCCTTTTTTTTCCCCTTTTCCTTAAATCTTCTTTTTTTTTTTTTTTTTTTTTTTTAAGTCTCTCAAAGTCCATTATGGAAATTTTTTTTTTTTTTTTTTTTATTGGTGGTGGTCTTCGCTTTATTTTTTTTAATCCGGAAATTTCAGCACTTTTTTTTTTCCTGCTTCATCGATTGACATCTTTAACTTGGCACCATTGCTTCAAACGGGATCATTTTAAAGAAGTATCAACATGCATGGGGCTCTTAATAAAACGGGATAAAAGATTTATTTGTCGTGGACACTTGTTTTTGTGAAGGTCAGACTATATATTTGTTTATATAATTGTTGTAATATATTTGTTTTTGAAATTTTTATTATCAATAAATTAATTTATTGAATTTCAAAAAAAACAACATTACAATATCAATATATTAAAAGAAGTATGATATTGTAACGTCTCGACCTATATTAGACCTATAACGGCTTCAAGAGGAGGGCCAATTTCAGGTTCATGGGAACACTTTCAATTTTATTTACAAGCACTTTTTTTATAGATACAGAACACTATTTTATTTTAATTTATTATTTAACAAAAAGGAAAATTAAAGATTTAAATTTGATTAAAAAAATGCACGATAAAATCACAAGAACAGTTCACTCCAAGGTCAGAGATTTTAAGAGTTCTCGAGTCTACGTTGAGTATAAAAATACTCAGCTCGTGGACTATCACTAATCACTTTGGAACAACTCGTAGCATAGTTTATATTCAATTTGTAGTTGTTTCGACTTGTGAAGGTCGCACAGACATTTGCTAATTTCCCGAGTCTCATTATACGTGATACCGAATATCTGCTATCAGATTGGAGTGACAGGTTGTTCTCATTGGTACAAAACGCTAATTGCATGTAATATATCCATTTGTAATCAACTTTCGATACTTTAAATTAATCCGTTACTTAAATATCCAAGAAATAACGAATAATAAAACAAAAACAAAAAACCAATATTCAAATCCCGTGCACTGAAAGTGACAGGTCACGTGTCTTCACTTCAGCCAGTAAAGTGAAAGCAAAGAAACCGGACTGTGATCTTGTTAAGCAAGTCTTTCACCATTGCATGCCTTTTAACAAAGTACTCCTTTTTTTTCCCCCCTTTTCCTTAAATCTTCTTCTTTTTTTTTTTTTTTTAAAGTCTCTCAAAGTCCATTATGGAAATTTTTTTATTGGTGGTGGTCTTCGCTTTATTTTCTTTAATCCGGAAATTTCAGCACTTTTTTTTTCTGCTCCATCGATTGGCATCTTAACTTGGCACCATTGCTTCAAAAGGGATCGTTTTAACGAAGTATCAATCTGCCTGTGGCTCTTTATAAAATGGGATAAAAGATTTGTCATGGACACTTGTTTTCGTGAAGGGCAAACTATATTTCTTTTTGAAATTTTTATTATCAGTAAATTAAGTTATTAAATGTCAAAGATAAAAGAAGTATGATATTGTAACGTCTCGGCCTATATTAGACCTATATAAGCTTCAAGATGAGGGTCGATTTTAGGTTTATGGGAACACCTTAAATTTTATTTTCAAGAACTATATATGTATATAGATACAGATCTCTGGTTCATTATAATTTATTAATTAACGAAAAGGGAAATTAATGATATAAGTTGTGATTTAATCGTGCTTTTTTAAATCAAAGTACAGTTCACTCCAAGGTAAGAGATTTTAAGAGTTCTCGAGTTTACATCGAATCTAAAAATTACTCAGCTCGTGCTCAATCACCAATCACTATGGAACAACTCATGGTATAGTTTATATTCCATCTGTAGTTGTTTCGACCTGTGAGAGTCGCACAATCATTCGCTAATTTCCTGAGTCTCATTATACATGATATCGAATATCTGCTATCAGATTTGAGTGATAGGTTACTCACACACATCAAAACGCTATTTGCATATAATATATCCATTTGTAATCAACTAATTATATGTTTTAAATTAATCCGATATTTTAAATTAATCCGTTACTTAAATATCGAAGAAATAACGAATAGTAAAACCAAAAAAAAAAAAAAATCAATATTCAAATCCCGTGCACAGAAAGTGACAGGTCACGTGTCTTCACTTCAGCCAGTTAAATGAAAGCAAAGAAACCGGACTGTGATCTTGTTAAGGTAAGTCTTTCGCCATTGCACGCCTTTTAACAAAGTACTCCTTTTTTTTCCCTTTTCCTTAAATCTTCTTCTTCTTCTTTCTTTTTTTTATTTTTTTTTTTTTTTTAGTCTCTCAAAGTCCATTATGGAAATTTTTTTATTCGTGGTGGTCTTCGCTTTATTTTTTTTTAATCCGGAAATTTCAGCACTTTTTTTCTGTACTTCATCAATTGGCATCTTAACTTGGCACCATTGCGTCAAACGGGATCGCTTTAACGAAGCATCACCCTACATTTGGCTCTATAAATTGGGATGAAGGATTTATTTGTCATGGACACCTGTTTTCGTGAAGGGAAAATATATTTGTTTTTGAAATCTTTATTATCAATGAATTAAGTTATTGAAGTCAAAATTATAAAATTGATATTCTAACGTCTTGGCCTATATTAGACCTATAACGGCTTCGAAATGAGGACCAATTTCAGGTTGATGGGAACACTTTACTATAAAGTTTATTTACAAGCGCTATATATACAGATATAGAACTCTGGTTTATTTTAATTTTTTATGTACAAAAAATTATGAAAATTTAAATTTGATTCACAAATGCATGATTAAATCATAAGTACAATTCACTAAAAGGACTTTTTAACCTAAAAAAGAAAAAAAATTGAAATTCCATAAGCCCCGGAATTTTAAATTGAAAATTACTTTTAGTCTTACTTTTTGGACACAGTGGTATATGCTTATGAAACAATTTATTTAAAGACGAGAAAAAATAATTGCCACTTTTGTAAAAATAATAGTTATTTTTCCATGAATAGAAAAAAAAAATAATTTGCAGTAATTAAAAATTTAATGCTACGGAATCAATAGAATTTGAATTCAAATTTAGTTTTATTTATATAATTTCTAGAAAATGCTCAGTTCCAGCATTTATTACAAGCATTTAAAAAAAAAAAAAGAATAACTTACAATAAAAGGAATTTTTTGGGTAAATAGAGATTTATTAGAATGAAAACTACAGAAAAAAAATGAAATAAATAATACACAGCACTTTTTCATTTTAAAATAATCGGGAAATAACGAGGATTGTTAAATGAAAAGGAAAAATAGTTCTTTTTTTTAAAAGACGAATAAAATGATTTTTTTTCTGTTGGTACGTTGTGCGGAATTTAAAAAATTGCCGTCAGTCAACATTTCTTTAAAAAAAAAAAATAATAAATAAAGATAGAAAAAAAAATTTTAAAGTAAAAAGTCTGAAAAATATTTCTTCATTTTTCCAGATTTATAAAAATGAGTTGTCTCCCTTGAAAACAATAGCGTTAACAATGGAAAAAATTTTTTTAAAAGATTTATTTTTACACATATGTATTTTTTTGCAATTCTATATTATATTAATTTCATAATAACCATCAAAAAATTATTTGGTTTATTTATATTTGATAATTATTTTTATTCATATTGAGCATTTTAATGGAATGGAATATTTTTTTAATAATAATATCTATATAAATAAAGTTTTAAAAATTTTCTAATTCCTTTATTAAAAGCAAAATCATTATCATTATTATTATTTTTTTTTTTTTTGGAAAACATTGTAATATAAAATAGTTTGAATAGATTTTGTTGTGAAATATAAGAGTTTCACAATATTTATCGTTATTAATTTAAAATAAAACTCAGTATATCCTAATAATATTGGTAAAAAAGTATATTGTATGTATCTAATTGTATGTGTGTGGTATTTGTGCGGTTGATAATAAAGCTGCGAGTTCTCCAACCTGTGCCTCAACTATCTCAATCCATCCACACCCAATTACAATCCAGTTGCACAATCTGCACACTAAAATTTAAACTTGTTTTGTACAATTAACTACAATAGTAAATCTATAAAAAGGCATTAAAAGTTGAAAAATATAAATAGAATTTAAGATTTTTTTTATTTTAATGCAGCTGTCAAACACTTAGAAATTGTCTTGTATGCCTTAAGGCAAGCGCTGCACAGACATTACTCACTTTGCATTACCCCATGTAACTTGAAGCTAAGCCACGGATGCGGAGTAACAATGCCCCCCGCAACGCTCTACGATCCTATTAGACCGGGACCTACAGTTTAAAGTTGATTCCGAGCCACTATAAATATCCATGGCACCGCCAGAACTCGAACCCGAAACATGTGGTACTGAACGCCGAGAGGGCCAGAACGGCTATTCAGGCCCCTTCAAGATATCAAATCTAACAATTAAGATATCAAATCTAACAATTAAGAAGAAGAATTTTATGTAATATATATTCCAAATATTTAAAAACTTATTTTTAAAAACATTTTATTTTTTCACTTTACTAATATTATTCAATAGTCGCCAGTTTACAGAGTGTTGCCAACACAAGTTTGATAAACATATACATTTATTGCTCTAGAGGGCAGATTTAGGGCGCGAAGCATATGATCACAACTTGGTAGGTAAGAGGTTACGGTGACGGGTATGTTTTATTTATTAAACAGAGCGTCAGTGGGAAAAGCTTTTTTTGAAGAAAATTTTTTATTCATTCACTATTTACTATATTTTTTATTCATTATTTTTTTCATTTCTTTTTCGAACACGATAAACCAACCGTCTAACTACAGATGAAATGAGATGAAAATCCAGTTGGCGGCCTGTCAAACTGCTGCAATGACATATTCTATCATTCCAAGATTGGTTTGGTTTGTCGCTCTACAGTCATTTCTTGCACACTTTGAGCTAATTAGACCATCACCTACAGTTTAAAGTGGGTTACGAACCACTCACAAACATCATTTTCACTGTCGGGATTTGAAGGTGAAGCCTGTGGTACTGAAGACCGAGCGCCGGCCAATTTGTCATGCCACTCTCATTCAGAGAAGAAATATATGCAAACCTGAATATTAGTTGGCCTACATACCCTCACCCGGAGAGGAAGTGCATTTCGCCCATCCTGCGCATAGCTGAGTATCAGGTTTACGGCTTAGAAATTCAACTTTATTTGTAAAGGAATTTCCTGCAATATAGTGAAAAAAAACAGTAGGAATTGTCTTAAAAAAATTTTTTTTATTACTTGTTTTTCAACTACAATAATAAATCTATAAAACGCATTAAAAGTTAGAAATCTAGTTGTATAGAGTTGCCAGTTACAGTTACCGAGAGCTTACAGAGTGTTGCCAATTCAAGTTGGATAAAAATAAAATTTTTATTGCTCTAAAGGCCAGATTTGGGGCACGAACATATGATGACAACTTGGAAGGTAAGAGGTTATGGTGACGGGTATGTTTTATTTATCAAACGGAGCGTCAGTGGAAAGAAGCCTTTTTAGCACCTTTTTTCGAAGAAAAATTATTTTTATTTATTCACATTTTTTTTACCCCCTTTTTACTTTTTTGGAACACGCGCATAAAATTTCTATTTCCAATAAAAATTTTAAGTGTTAGCAAAGATTTCGTAATACTCTAGACAGTTAGAAAAACTGAAAAATATTTTTTCTTCTTCTGAAGTACTACATCGGAGCGAAATATATTTCAGAAAAGATTCAGAAAGAAACCCGAGGATTTCATTTGAAGATGCCAATAACAAGAAATACCTATCGAGAAAAACAGATATTTTTTTATTCATTCCTTCTGATAGAATATGTGTGAAAAAGTAACAGAAATCCCTACACTTTTGAAATAAATTATTGAAATTCGACCAGCAAAAAAACCCCCGACCGATTCACTGCAGATAAAAATGAGATGAAAATCCAGTTGGTGGGCTGTCAAGGTGCTGTGATGACATATTCTGCCATCGCACAGTTCATGCAATTCAAATGAATTTTGATTAAATGCAGCGGGCACTCTGAATACCTCAGAATTAAATTTGACGAATATTTCTTCCTCATTTTAAATATAGAAACGTAATGCAAAATTTACTTTTACCAAAAGTTATATTTATAAATAAGGCACTTGATAAATTCGTATAAATTAAATGTAAAAAATATTACACGTATACAAAAATATATATAAAATAAGTTAAAAAGCTAAACTATTAAATTTTCAATTTATTCATGGCTAAAATTTATTATAATATTTTATATTATAGAATGTCGGTACAATAAAATTAGGGGGGGTGGACATCCTTAATAACGTTTGTAATTTTCCTTACATCTTCACATAAGTGGTATCGTTGGAAATGGTTCGAAAGCAACTAATTTATGATGCTATGCAGCCGCCTGATGGCCAATGGGCTAGGGCTCGGACATTTGGTGCTACAGTCTACAGGTTCGAATCCTGGCGGTGGCATGGATATTTGTTAGTGGTCTGGAATCAACTTTAAACTGTACTCTTTAGCCCTCGTTTGAACAAGATGACCATAGAGTGACAAACAAACCAATCTGTGCCTCAATTCACTTAACCGAGCCACACCCACTTGCAATCTGGCTGCAAAAATCTTCACACTACAATTTAAATTTATTTCGTACCATTAACTACAATAATAAATCTATAAACACCATTGAAAGTTGAAAATCATTAATATAATTCAAGATTTAAAATCTAACTATTAAGAGAAATTATGTAATATTTTTTCTTAATATTTCAAAAATAAATTTAATTTTTTACTTATTTTAAATTAATTTAAATTTTTATTATTTATTTTTATTATTTATTTTATTTTTTATTTATATTTTTATTATTTTAAATTAAAATTATTAATTTAAATTTATTATTTTAAATTAATTTAAATATTTTTTAGTATTTTTTTCACTTTTCTAATGTTAGTCATCAATCGCCCGTTTACAGAGTGTTGCCAACCCAAGTTCAATAAAAATACACTTTTTATTGCTCTCAAGGCCGGATTTGCGGCACGAAGCATATGATGACAACTTGGAAGGTAAGAGGTTACGGTGACGGGTATGTTTTATTTATCGGAGCGGTAATGGAAAGAAGACTTTTTAGCACCTTTTTTGGAAGAAAAATTATTTTTATTTATTCGCATTTTTTTTTCCTTCTCCTTTTACTTTTTTGGAACACGCGCATGAAATTTCAATTTCCAATAAAAATTTTAAGTGTTAGCAAAGATTTCATAATACCCTAGACAGTTAGAAACACTGAAAAATATTTTTTTTTCTTCTGAAGTACTACAGCGGAGCGAAATATAATTCAGAGAAGATTCAGAAAGAAACCCGAGGATTTCATTTGAAGATGCCAATAACAAGAAATACATATCGAGAAAAACATATATTTTTTTATTCATTCCTTCTGATAGAATATGTGTGAAAAAGTAACAGAAATCCCTATACTTTTGAAATAAATTATTGAAATTCGAATAGCAAAAAACCCGACCGATTCACTGCAGATAAAATGAGATGAAAATTCAGTTGGTGGCCTGTCAAAGTGCTCTGAGGACATATTCTGCCATCGCACAGTTCATGCAATTCAAATGAATTTTAAATTAAATGCAGCGGGCACTCTGAATACCTCAGAATTAAATTTGAGGAATATTTTCCACCATTTTAAATCTTGAAACTGAATGCAAAATTCACTTTTACCAAATGTTATATTTATAAATAAGGTAAGTTATAAATAAGTCATCTATTAACTCTTGAACTTATTTATGGTTAAAATTTATTATATTTTACATGATGGAATGTAAGCTAAAAAAGGGGGTGGGACTTAATAACAATTGTAAATATCATTAGATTTTAACGTCTCGGCCTATACTAGACCTATAACGGCTTCAAGAAGAGATCCACTTTTTCTCATGGGAACATCTTAATTTTTATTTACAAATATATATATATCAATACCTCAGAATTAAATTTGACAAATATTTTTTCCCTATTTTAAATATAAATATTGAAAATATAGAATGCAAGTTTTATTTTATCAAATGTTATATTTATAAATATTGCATTTGATATATTCTAATAAATTTAATGTAAAGAATATTATACATACACATGAATGTACAACTACAAAGGTAAAAAGTCAGCCAATAAGTTTTCAGTTTATTATATTAAATTTTAACCGTAGATATGTATAAAATTTTATACATAGGGTATAGGGAATGCTTAATAACTATTATAATTATCATTAGTGGGCCTCATGACGAAATGTCTGGAGCACGATGCCATAGGTTTCGGGTTCGAGTTCTAGTGGTGCCATTGTAACGTCTTGGCCTATTGGCCTATATCAGATCTATAATGGATTCATGAAGAGGGCCACTTTCAGGTTCATGGGAATACAGTAATTTTTAATTACAGTCACTACATATACTACTGTGCCCAAAAGTAAGAACAATTAATTTTTTTATTCAAAAACTCTTTTTTTTCTTCTATTCTCTTTCCGGTGTAGAACTGCTCACCGAATGCCTTCAAAAACTTTGTATACGTTTCTGCAAACAAAATTGAATGCAAGTTCTTTGGTCGATTAATCCAGACATTTCAAAAATAGCCGGAATCAGTTTTAACGTCTCACAAAGCCAAGCGTAGCTCAAACACTAATGAATATTTTGACGTCAAATTTCACACAGATGTGAACAGGGCCATCAACCTATAAAAGAAAAAATACTGAAATTCCATAAGCCGCGGGAATTTTAAATTGAAAATGGGTCTTACTTTTTCCACACATTAGTATTTTTTCCAAAACTTTAAAAAAAATTATTTTTAAAAATACTTTTTTCTCTGTCACTTTACTAATATTATTCAATAGTCGCCAGTTTACAGAGTGTTGCCACCCCAAGTTCGATAAAAATACACTATTTATTGCTCTCAAGGCCAGATTTGGGGCACGAAGCATATGATGACAACTTGGAAGGCAAGAGGTTACGGTGACGGGTATGTTTTATTTATCAAACTGAGCGTCATTGGAAAGAAGCCCTTTTAGCACCTTTTTTCGAAGAAAAATTATTTTTATTTATTCACATTTTTTTTCCTTTCCTTTTACTTTTTTGGAACACGAGCATAAAATTTCTATTTCCAATAAAAATTTTAAGTGTTAGCAAAGATTTCATAATACCCTAGACAGTAAGAAAAACTAAAATATTTTTTTTCTTCTGAAGTACTACATTGGAGCGAAATATATTTCAGAAAAGATTCAGAAAGAAACTCGAGGATTTCATGGAAGATGCCAATAACAAGAAATACATATCGAAAAAAACACATCTTTTTTTTTATTCATTCCTTCTGGTATAATGTGTGTGAAAAAGTAACAGAAAATTCCTATACTTTTGAAATAAATTATTGAAATTCGAATAGCAAAAAAAAACCCCGACCGATTCACTGCACATAAAAATGAGATGAAAATCCAGTTGGTGGCCTGTCAGAGTGCTGTGATGACATATTCTGCCATCGCACAGTTCATGCAATTCAAATGAATTTTGATTAAATGCAGCGGGGACTCCGAATACCTCAGAATTAAATTTGACGAATATTTCTTCCCTATTTTAAATATACATATTGAGAATATAGAATGCAAGTTTTTCATCAAACGGTATATTTATAAATATTGCATTTGATAAATTCTAATAAATTAAATGTGAAGAATATTACACATACACATGAATGTACAACTACAGAGCTAAAAAGTAAGCCAATAACTTCTCAACTTATTTACAGTTAAAATTTATTATATGTTTAATATTTTATTCATAAGGGATAGAGAAATATTAATAACTATCGTAATTATTGTACTTATCATTAGTAATTATCTATATTGTAATTATCATTAGTGGGGCTGATTGCGGAGTGTCTGGAGTACGATGCCATAGGTTTCAAGTTCGAGTTCAGCAATTGTTGCTGTCAAAAAATAGCCAGATTTAAATAAATGAATCTTGCAATGTATGTAGAAAATGATCCGTTAATCAGGATAGATATTAAAAATTATTTGTTCGAAGAAAATAAACATCAAATAATACCGTTTGCATCGAAAGGATTTTTTTTGTTTAAATAATAAAAGACAATATTTTTCTCAACAATAAATTGTGTTATTATTTGAACAATTATGCGTTTATATGCAATAATATGTTAGGGAAATTAAAGACTAATAAATATTCAATACGCTGTCCGTTGTTCATTAACATAATTTTCATGCGAAGCACCACACCATGTATAACATGATGAAACATTTTTGGTGGTAAGGCATACAATATATGGAATGTATCTTTCAATGGTATCAACGATGCGATTTTCCAAAGGTAAATTCAGGGGCGCATACAACCAAAGATCATAAACTGTGCGGTCGCAAGATCTGTATGGCCATACATAAGCAAAATATCGGTTAAGGACGCTGTTCTCCTCGAATCAAATCAAGACTGGACAGAATGGCTGAGTTCCTATGAGCATTTCATACATCTATATACTTTATTTATCCCTTCTCAAATGTAATATCTTCCTGCCTTTTATATTTTAATTGCTCATAATTTTGTAGCATCTGTTTCTACTGTCCAATTCTTTATTAACTGATGCTCCTCTTCTAATTATGTTTTCAAAACACTTTTATTGCTAAACCCACTCTTCACACAAGAAAATAAAAGGAACATCCAAGCATTTAATTATCACTTAACACAACCACATTCTTTTAATGTCTGCATTATGCAGTTACACGATGCAACTCCGGTCTTCAAAACCGTGATCTGTCTGCACCTTTGAATAATGCATTCCACGACTGCTCTGTCGTAATTTAAGGTGGCCCTTTACGAGTTTGCAAAGGGTTTTGAAATTTATGGGCGAGTAGAGCAAAAGATGGGGGATGTGCGTTTTCCCAGGCCATTTAGGTCGGAGATAAAATTAGATGTTTGCGGAGATACTACAGAGCAACAACGCCAGCGTGGTAGATGGCGGCCATCTACTTGGGCTGAATGCGACTGGTGCTTCGTTCTGTCAATGTTGCGGAAGAGCCTGGATAGAGTGCTGTGCGGGATTTATTTAAGACTTCATCGTGCTTTGTAGTAAGTAACAATGGTGGAGAGAGGGCAATTAAAATTGCCTGCGTAATGCAGTTTATATGATGGATCAAGGTGGCCGGAATTTAATTTGAATACTCTCGGTCCTAAAATAAACAAATGAATGCTTGCGATTATTTTTATGCAGTAATATTTTCTGCAGTATAATTGTTTCTCCTGATTTTTAGTAAATGATTTTGGGAAGGAATTTGTCATTCAGTGTTTTACTTATGTTTTGTTGTTGTCAAACATTAGCCATATTTGAAGCAAATGCTTCATGCAATATGCAAGGTGATCCGTTAGTTAGAATAGACATTAAAAATTATTAGTTCGATAAAGAAAAATATCAAATAATGTCGTTTGCATCGAATTATTTTTTTTCGAATAATAAAAGAATTTAAACACTAGATGGCGCTACCTTTAAAATATTTAGGCGCTTATATGCAATAGTAGGTTACGGAGATTAATGACTAATAAAAGTTCAATATGCTGTCAGTTATTTATTAACATAAATATCATACAAGGCATAACTATTATTTTTTATCTATATATGTAAACATGCATAATGGTTGGTAAAAAATAGAAATATCTTTTATTTACGAAGTCTTCTCTTTAAATGATTTTTAACCGTTTTAACTTTTAAATGAATACAATAATTTCATTTTGTATATATCTTTGTAATCATATCTTGAAATATTTTAAAATTTAATCTTTTTTAAGTGAGATTTTATAGTAAATTGGCAATATTATATTAATTAATGAATTAATAGGATAATTATTAGGCTTATTCTAGTTTTTCATTGAACATCTAAGATATAACTCGTATCTTTTAATAAATAAAATCTCACCATGAAAATAAAATTGACATGGTAACACAAATATTCCCAAATTTCAATAAAATTATCCATTCGTGCTTCGGGTATATCACTAGCAATATATTTTCAATTGTAAAACATCTTGTAAAAACAAAATGTTAATTACCGTTTACAAGAAGTTGATGTCATTATTTAACTGGATCATCGAGGCAAATGATCCACCCACGCTTCGAGCAAAAAAATAACATAAACTTCCAAAGAACATCCAAGCATTTAATTATCACTTAACCCAACCACCTTCTTTTAATATGTGCATTATGCAGTTACACGACGGAACTCCAGTCTTCAAAATAGTGATCCGTCTGCACCTTTGAATAATGCATTCCACGGCTGCTCCGTCGTAATTTAAGGTAGGCCCTTTACGAGTTTGCAAAGGGTTTTGAAATTTATAGGCAAGTAGGGCAAAAGAGGGGGATGTGCGTTTTCCCGGGCCATTTAGGTCGGAGGTAAAATTAGATGTTTGCGGAGATACTACAGAGCAACAACGCCAGCGTGGTAGATGGCGGCCATCTACTTGGGCTGCATGCGACTGGTGATTCGTTCTGTCAATGTTGCGGAAGCGCCTGGATAGAGCGCTGCGTGGGATTTATTTAAGACTTCATCGTGCTTTGTATTAAGCAGCAATGGTGGAGAGAGGGCAATTAAAATTGTCTGCATAATGCAGTTTATATGATGTATCAAGGTGGCCGGAATTAAATTTGAATACTCTCAGTCCTTAAATAAATAAATGCTTGCAATTATTTTTATGCAGTATAATTTTTCCTCCTGATTTTTAGCAAATAATTCTTGGTAATAGTTGGTCACTCAGTGTTTCACCTAACTTTTTTTTGTTGTCAAACAATGTAGTCAGATTTGAAGCAAATGCTTCATGCAATGTACAAGTTTATCTGTTAGTAAGGATAGACATCAAAAATTATTAGTTAGACGCATGGTTACGCTGTACTTCTTCTCGGGTGAAAGTCTTGAGGCCAACTGACATTTTGTCCTGAAAGCCACAGGGGCCTCTGGCTAGTGTGTAGGAGGGATTGGTTGTCTTTATCGCTCTGCGGACAACTTGTGCACACGAGGACTAAACAGACCGGGACCTACTGTTTAAAATGGATTCAGAACAACCATGGCACCGCAGGACTCGAACCCGGAAAATAAGGCCGATAAAAGTAGTTTGCAGGTTGTGGGCAACCAAATTGTAACTGGGTGTGGTTGGGTTAAGAGACTTGAGGCACAGGTTGGTTTTGTTTGTCACTCTAGCCCTTGTGTGTACTCGATAACCATAAAGAGTCTAGGACCTACAGTTTAAAGTAGATTCCGGACCACTAACAAATATCCATGCCACCGCCAGGATTCGACCCTGAAGCCTGTGATAGCAAAGGCCAGAGCGCTAACCCCTTGGCCCCTGGCCGCGCACAAGTTGATTTGATTTGGTTTGTCGCTCTACGGTCATTTTGTGGACACGAGGGCTGAAGAGACCAAGACCTACAGTTTAAAGTGCATTACGAACCACTCACAAACATCCATACCATCGCCAGGATTCGAACTTAAGGCCTGTGGTACCAAAGCTTAGCCCATTGGCCATCAGGATGCTGCATTGCATCGTAGGTTTGTTTTTTTTCAACAATACCACTTATGTGAATATCTAATGATAATTACAAAAGTTATTATGGGTATCCCCAACTACTTTTTTTTTGTACCGATATTCCAGAATGAAAATAGTATAAATATTATTATACATTTTAACCATAAGTATGTAGAAATGTTAGTAGCTTACTTTTTAACCCTGTAGTTGTGCAATTCATGCATAGGTGTAAACTTTTTCATATTTAAATTATAGGAATTTATGAGATGCATTATTTAAAAATATAACATTTGGTAAAAGTAAAATTTGCATTCAATTTCTACATTTAAAAGGATGAAAAAAATATTCGTGAAATTTAATTCTGAGTCCCCGCTGCATTTAATCAAAATTCATTTGAATTGCATGAACTGTGCGATGGCAGAATATGTCATCAGAGCACTTTGACAGGCCATCAACTGGATTTTCATCTCATTTTATCTGCAGTGAATCGGTTGGCTTTTTTTGCTGCTCGAATTTCAATAATTTATTTCAAAAGTAGAGGGATTTCTGCTGCTTTTTCACACATATTCTATCAGAAAGAATAAACAAAAAAGATCTGTTTTTCTCGATATGTATTTCTTGTCATTGGCATCTTCAAATGAAATCCTCGGGTTTTTGAAATAAATTTCGTTCTAATGTAGTACTTCAGAAGAAAAAAAATATTTTAGTTTTTCTTACTGTCTAGGGTATTATGAAATCTTTGCTAACACTTAAAATTTTTATTGGAAATAGAAATTTTATGCGCGTGTTCGAAAAGTAAAAGCCAGGAAAAAAAATGTGAATAAATAAAAATAATTTTTCTTCGAAAAAAGGTGCTAAAAAGGCTTCTTTCCGCTGACGCTCCGTTTGATAAATAAAACATACCTGTCATCGTAACCTCTTACCTTCCAAGTTGTGATCATATGCTTCGCGCCCTAAATCTGGCCTTTAGAGAAATAAAAAGTGTATTTTTATCGAACTTGAGTTGGCAACACTCTGTAAACTCTCTTCAACTGCAACTGGCAACTCTATATAACTGGATTTTCAATTTTTAATACGTTTTATAGAATTATTATTGTAGTTAATGGAGTAAAATAAATTTAAATTGTAGTGTTCAGGTTAGGCGACTAGATTGTAACTGGGTGTGATTGGATTGAGATTCTTGAGGCACAAGTTGGAGCTTTCACAGCTTTATTAACACACACACACAAACACCACATACATACAATTGGAGACATACAATATATAACACATTTAAAGACATATATTTATAATATTCACATCCTAAGCCAAAAATCCGATACTCGGCTACGAGCAGGATGCACAAAATATATTTCCTCTCCGGGTGAGAGACTAAACGTTACTTACAGAAGCGATTGGTTACGCTGTACTTTTCTTGGATAAAAGTCTGAGGCCATTTGATTACTTCGCCTGAATGCCACAGGGGCGCTCTTGATAGTGTGTAGGAGGATTTAGTTTGGTTTGTCCCTCTACTGTCATCTTGTGCACCCGAGGGCTAACCAGACCGGGACCTACAGTTTAAAGAGGATTCCGAACCACTCATAAACATCCATCTCACCACCGGGACTCAAACCTGGAACTTGTGGCACCGATCGCCAGACACTCGGTTATTAGGTTTTCTAATAAAATTACAATATTTATTTAGCGTGCCCCTATCCCTTATGTATAAAATATTATACATATTGTAATAAATTTTAATCATAAATAAGTAAAATTGTTAGTAGCTGACTTTTTAAGTCTGTAGTTGTACATTCATGTGTATGTGTAATTTTTTACATTTATTTTATAAGAATTTATCAAATGCAATATTTATAAATATAACATTTGATAAAAGTAAAAATTTGCATTCAGTTTCTAAATTTAAAATGAGCAACAAATATTCGTCAAATTTCATTCTGAGGTATTTTGAGTGCTCGCTGCATTTAATCAAAATTTATTTGAATTGCATGAATTGTGCGAAGGCAGAATATGTCATCACAGCACTTTGACAGCCCACCAACTGGATTTTCATCTCATTTTTATCTGCAGTGAATCGGTCGGGGGTTTTTTGCTGTTCGAATTTCAATAATTTATTTCAAAAGTATAGGGATTTCTGTTACTTTTTCACACATATTCTACCAGAAGGAATGAAAAAAAAAATATCTGTTTTTCTCGATATGTATTTCTTGTTATTGGCATCTTCAAATGAAATCCTCGAGTTTCTTTCTGAAATATATCTCTCTCTGATGTACTTCAGAAAGTAAAAAAAAAATATTTTGGTTTTTCTAACTGTCTAGGGTATTATGAAATCTTTGCTAACACTTAAAATTTTTATCGGAAATAAAAATTTTATGCGCGTGTTCCAAAAAAGTAAAGAGAAAGGAGAAAATGTGAATAAATAAAAATAAGTTTTCTTTGAAAAAAGGTGCTAAAAAGGGCTCCTTTCCACTGACGCTCCGTTTGATAAATAAACGTCAACTCTACCTCTTACCTTCCAAGTTGTCATCATATGCTTCATGCCGCCAAACCTGTCCTTCAGAGCAATAAAAATTTTAACCTTATCAAACTTGAGTTGGCAACACTCTGTAAACTGGCGGCAACTGTAACTGGCAACTCTCTATAACTGGAGCTTCAACTTTTAAGGAATTTTATAGATTTATTATTGTAGTTAATGGTATAAAATAATTGTAAATTTGTAGTGTGCCAGTTGGGCAATTAGATTGCAACTGGATGTGGGTGGGTTAAGATACTTGAGGTACAAGTTGCAGAACTCCCAGCTGTATTAACACACGCACAAACACCACATACATACAATTAGAGACACACAATATTTAACACATTTAGAGATATATGGTTATAGTATTCTATTTCAAACCCGATATTCGGCTACGGGCAGGATGTGCGAACTATACTTCCTCTCCGGGGGAGAGACTGTAAACTAAACGTTTCTTCCAGAAGCGCATGGTTACGCTGTACTTCTTCTCGTGTGAAAGTCTTGAGGTCAACTGACAATTCCGTCTCAATGCCACAGAGCCGCTCTTGCTAGTGTGTAGAAGGATTTGGATTGATTTTTCACTGTACGGTCACCTTATGCACACGAGGGCTAAACAGGCAGGGTCCTACAGTTTAAAGTGGATTCTGAACCACTAAAAACATCCATGGCACCTCCGGGACTCAAACCCGGAACTTATGGCACCGAATGCCAGACACTCGGGTGTTTGATTTTCTAATGAAAATTACAATATTTATTTAACGATCCCTTATCCCTTATATATAAAATACTATACATATTGTAATAAATTTTAAACATAATAAGTAAAAAGTATAGTAGCTGGCATTTTAACTCTTATTTATACATTCATGGGTATGTGTAACGTTTTTTATATTTATTTTATAAGAATTTATCATGTGCATTATTTATTAATATAACATTTGATAAAAGTAAAACTTGCATTCAGTTTTTATATTTAAAATGGGGAAGAAATATTCGTCAAATTTAATTCTGAGGTATTCTGAGTGCCCACTGCATTTAATCAAAATTCATTTGAATTGCATGAACTGTGCGATGGCAGAATATGTCATCGCAGCACCTTGACAGCCCACCAACTGGATTTTCATCTCCTTTTTAGCTGCAGTGCATCGGTCGGGAGTTTTGTTGCTGTTCGAATTTCAATAATTTATTTCAAAAGTATAGGGATTTCTGTTACTTTTTCACACATATTCTACCAGAAGGAATGAAAAAAAAAAGAACTGCTTTTCTCGATATGTATTTCTTGTTATTGGCATCTTCAAATGGAATCCTCGAGTTTCTTTCTGAATCTTTTCTGAAATATATTTCTTTCCAATGTAGTACTTCAGAAAAAAAAAAATATTTTGGTTTTTCTAACTGTCTAGGGTATTATGAAAACATTGCTAACACTTAAAATTTTTATTCGAAATAGAAATTTTATGCGCGTGTTCTAAAAGTAAAAGGGGGAAAAAAAATGTGAATAAATAAAAATAATTTTTTTCGAAAAAAGGTGCTAAAAAGACTCCTTTCCGCTGACGCTCACGTTTGATAAATAAAACATACCTGTCATCGTAACCTCTTACCTTCCAAGTTGTCATCATATGCTTCGTGCCCCAAATCTGGCCTTTAAAGCAATAGAAAGTGTGTTTTTGATCAAACTGGACTTGGCAGCACTCTGCAATCTGGTGGCAACTGTAACTGGCAACTCTTTATAACCAGATTTTCAACTTTCAATGCGTTTTATAGATTTAATATTGTATTTAATGGTGTGCAATAAACATCAATTATAGTATGCAGGTTGGAAAAATAGATTGCAACTGGATGTGATTGCATTGAGATACTTGAGGCGCAGGTTAGAGAACTCACAAGCTTTATTAACACACACACAAACACCACATACATACAATTAGAGACATACAATAATTAACATATTTAAAGGCATATAACTCTAGTATTGCACTTTGAAAACGAAAACCCGCTACTCCGCTACGAGCAGGATGCGCGAAATATACTTCCTCTCCAGGTGAGAGACTGTAAACTAAACGTTTCTCGCAGAAGCGCATGGTTATTCTGTACTTCTTTTCGGATGAGAGTCTGGAAGCCAACTGAAAATTTTGCCTGAACGCCACAGGGGCGCTCTTGCTAGTGTGTAGGAGGATTTGTTTGGTAGGAGGTTTTAGTTTGTCGCTCTACGGTCATCTTATCCACAATTTAGGCTAATCAGACAGGGATCTACAGTTTAAAGTGGGTTTCGAACCAATACAAACACCCATGCTACCGCCAGGACTCGAACCCGGAATTTATGGCCCCGATCGTCACACACTCGGTTCTTAGGTCTTCTAATGAAAATTATAATATTATTTAGCGAGCCCTTATCCAATATGAATAAAATATGATACCTATTATAATAAATGCTTACCATAAATAAGTAAAAATGTTAGTAGTTGACTTTTTGATTCTGTAGTTGTAGGTACATGTGTGTGAGTAATATTCTTTACATTTATTTTATAAGAAAATTATTTATAAATATAACAATTGATAAAAGTAAAACTTGCATTCAATTTCTATATTTAAAATGTGGAAAAAATATTCGTCAAATTTAATTCTGAGGTACTTGAGGGCC
Organism: Caerostris darwini; assembly: GCA_021605075.1. Classification (NCBI taxonomy): domain Eukaryota; kingdom Metazoa; phylum Arthropoda; class Arachnida; order Araneae; family Araneidae; genus Caerostris; species Caerostris darwini. The sequence continues at coordinate 21,968 of BPLQ01012646.1, read as the reverse complement.
CGCTGCATTTAATCAAAATTCATTTGAATTGCATGAACTCTGTGATGGCCGAATATGTCATCACAGCTCTTTGACAGGCCACCGACTGGATTTTCATCTCATTTTATCTGCAGTGAATCGGTCTGGGGTTTTTTGCTGTTCGTATTTCATTAATTTATTTCAAAAGTATAGGGATTTCTGTTAGTTTTTCACATATATTCTACCAGGAGGAATGAAAAAAAAAATAAGATCTGTTTTTCTCGATATGTATTTCTTGTTATTGGCATCTTCAAATGAAATCCTCGAGTTTCTTTCTGAACCTTTTCTGAAATATATTTCGCTCCACTGTAGTACTTCAAGAGAAAAAATTTTTTTTAGTATTTCTAACTGTCTAGGGTATTATGAAATCTTTGCTAACACTTAAAATTTTTATTGGAAATTGAAATTTTATGCGCGTGTTCGAAAAGTAAAAGGGGGATAAAAAAAGTGAATAAATAAAAATAATTTTTCTTCGAAAAAAGGTGCTAAAAAGGGCTTCTTTCGACTGACGCTCAGTTTGATAAATAAAACATACCCGTCAACTCTACCTCCTAGCTTCCAAGTTGTCATCATATGCTTCGTGCCCCAAATCTGGCCTTGAGAGCAATATAGAGTTTATTTTTTATCGAACTTGAGTTGCAGTTCTCTGTAAACTGTCGGCAACTGCAACTGGCAACTCTCTATAACTGGAATTTGAACTTTTAATGCATTTTATAGATTTATTATTGTAATCAAAATAAGTTTAAATCAAAGTAAGTTTAAAAGTTTAAATCAAAATAAGTTTAAATTTTAGTCTGTAGGTTGGGCACCAGATTGTAAATGAATTGTGGTTGGATTGAGATACTTGAGGCAGAGTTTGGAGAACTCATAGCTTTATTAACACACGCACTATTTAACACATTTAAAGACATATAATTATAGTATTCCACTTCTAAGACGAAAATCCGATACTCGGCGGCAAAGAGGATGCGCAAAATATACTACCTCTCCGGGAGAGTCTGTAAGCCAACTAATATGCAAGATTGCGCTAAATATATTTCTTCTCGGGTTGAGACTAAACTAAATGTTTATCAACAGAAGTACGTGGTTGCACTGTACTTCCTCACGGGTGAGAATTTTGAGGCCGCCTGATCTTTTCTCCTGAACGCGAAAGGGAGTGAGTGCTGTTATCAGGTGCATAGGAAGAAGCTCGGTTACAAAATGTATATTTTAATGTAGTGTACTGCATAATTTATATGCGTATTTGTAAAAGTATTTACTAATGATCAAAAACCTTGGAAAGCCTATAAAACTGAAATTTTAAGAGGAACTGTATTAAATTACGAGTAATATTGGCAAAGTCACTTTAAATTTTCTCACTATAAGTAATATATTTGACCTACATTCAGTGATTTACTTATTATTTTAATTATTAATTAAGAATCGTTGTATTTCAAATAGATGCAATTTGCTTAGGAATATATTTTTTCGAGATATATAGATATATATATATATATACATACAATTATTAGGACAAAATAGGTGTTTATCTATAAAAATATATTTAAAACTAAATTACTGATAAAATGACTTTAATATAAATAAAAATAAAAACTTAATACAATATTAAGAATTTGAAAAGTATATACTATTTTGATACAAATATGCTCTATTGTTATTATGAAAGTAAGCTATTCTTTAAACAAAAAGGCAATTTCTCTTCCTTAGTCGTAATTTGAAGGTTCTTTTTTTATATTACTATTTTAGAATGTTCAGCATCAAATAATTAAAAAATTTCAAATTTCAACGAAAGATTAGAATGTGGGATAATTTTTATCCTTTTTTAAATTGTAAATAATAAAATACATTTTATTCAATAATTTTACTATAATTTATCGGATATATTATGTTACGTTAAACTATAGTAAAATTGCTGTAAATTTTTTTTTTTGTTTTTAATTCTTCCTATTGATTACTCGCACCATTATCTACCCTATAATAAATGAAAAAAAAATATTTTATATTTCATTATTTAATATGCTGTAGCATTCTTACCACGGGAAGAGTTGCAACATTCCTTTCCCATGAGAGTAGAATGTATATTCTTTGGCAAGTGCATAATAACCACCTTTCACTTAAATTTTACAATTAATACAATGTACAATTAATATTTTGTAATAATGAGAATAACATGCCACTCAAATCCGATAGGAGATATTCAATGTCATGGATAATGAGACCTCGTGAAATTAGCGATTGTCTGTGGGACTTTCACAGATGAAATATGGACTATGCCATGAGTTGTTCCATCGTAATTAGTGATAGACCATGAGCAGATAAATGACTCCAATGAGAAGTGGTGGAAGCTAATCCCCTCCCCCTTGACTGATTTTCCTGAAGGGAGGTTTTTAGAGAAGAGAGTTCTGCGACGAGTCGATTAGAAGCATTGTATTTTTCTCTGAAGTGACTGAAAATGCAGGAGTTTCCGCCTCTTCGTAGTTTCTTGTTTCCAGCCGTGTGATAATTTAGGTCTGCCGCAGACTGCGTATATTTAGATTCGACGTAGACTCGAGAACTCTGAATTCCCCATTCTTGGAGTGAACTGTACTTCTGTATCGAATTTGTTTCTTTAATTTTCATTTCTGTGTAAATATAGTTCTGTATATGCATTGAATTTTTATCAATAAAAATTTAACGATCCCATTAGCCTGAAAGTGGCCCTCTTTTTGAAGCCGTTATAGGTCTAGTATAGGCGGAAACTTTAGAACGCTCATTAACAATTCAAACATTATAAATATAAAAAAGCATATTTAATTACATCAATAGATTATATACTATAGTAACTTTATAATATATTTATAAAATAGTAAACATAAAACCATCCCTCACCTCTCTTTGGAGTAGACACTTTCTCAGGCCCTGGTCTATCACCCATCACATCACAATACAATAACTCTACACCATGAGTTATTGTATTGTGATGTGATGGGTGATAGACCACGGATAATGAGAGTAATCTATATTATAGAATACTACTAGAGTATTTATGTAATCTATATTATATATGTAATTGTTTCGACCTGTAAAAGCAGCACAGACAACCGGTAATTTTATGAGGTCTGAATATCTGCTATCAGATTTGAGTGGCAGGTTGTTCTTATTAGTACAAAACTCTAATTGCATGTAATGTAACAATCCACAACACTGTTTATCTGCTGTAAAATTTGAGTGTTAGGTTGTTATTATGTACTTGTTAAAGAATATGCATTTTTCTCTCCCGGGAACGTATTGCTACAGCTCTTCCCGTGGGAAAAATGCTATAATATGGATATTATTGTTAAAAAAACATTCTATTCCAGAAAATTGCACGATATGAATAAAAATAATTATCAAATATGATTAAACTAAATAATTTTTTGGTGGTTATATAAAATAAATGCCTTATAGAAATGCAAAAAGATATATATGTAAAAATTAACCTTTTTTATAAATATTCCATTGTTAACGCTATTGTTTTTAAGGGAGACGACTCATTTTAATAAATCTGAAAAAATGAAGAAATATATTTCAAACATTTTATCTTCAAAGTTTTCTTTTATCTTTATTTTTTCCCAAAGAAATGATGACTGACGGCAAATTTTTTAAATTCCATACAACAGAAAAAAAAACTCATTTTATTCGTCTTTAAAAAAAAAAACCCATGAAAGACTATTTTTCCTTTTCATTTAACAATCCTCGTTATTTTCCGATTATTTTAAATTGAAAAAGCATCGTGTACTGTTTCATTTTTTTTCTGTAGTTTTGCTTTTAATAAATCTCTATTTACTCTCCCAAAAAATGTATTTTATTGTAGATTATTCTGATTTTATTCCTTTTAAATGCTGGTAATAAGTGGTAGAATTGAAAAATTTGTAGAAAATATAGTAATAAAAATAAATTTGAATAGAAATTCTATTAATTCTGTGTCTAAACTTTTAATTACTGCAAATTATTTTTTTTCCTATTCAAAACTGTTTAGTATTTTTACAAAAAAGATAATAAATTTTTTCCTATTATTATTTTTTTCTTTTTTAATTTATGCATTGCTTAATGAGTATATATTATAATAATATAATATACTCATGTCCATAAATTAAGGATAATTCAGAATCACACAGAAATTGAACTCTAAAATAAAAATTTCACCTGTAGAATTATCACACACATCTTGAAGAAGAATATGCAAATTACAGGAAAACACCAGATGGCGCGGATAGTACGTCACAATGACGAGAATGTAAGAGAGGGGTATATAAGGAATGGTGGCAAAGAAGTAAAATTGTTCACAAGCGCTTTAAAAGCCTTTAGTGCAATAACCGCATAGTTATGGCACAAAGGAAGCATTTGGATGATTTTTTACGTGGTAGAATTATCGGACGACTGGAATGTGGACGTACCCAGCTGGAAGTATCCGAGGAACTTGGAATAGCCCAGAGTGTCATCTCCAGGCTTTGGCAACGATTCCAAGATGATGGTAATGTGAGTAGATGTTACAGCACAGGTCGCCCCCGAGTTACAACTCCGAATGAGGACCGGTATTTAGCAGTTACTGCCAAAAGAAACAGACAGAGCACAGCATCAGACCCGTCTCGTCAGCTCTCTTCAGCTACCGGTACGACAGTTTCAAGGCAGACCGTGTACAGACGCTTAGGGCACATTGGTCTATATGCTCGTAGGCCTGTCAGATGTGTTCCACTTACCGCAACTCACTATCGCCTGCGATTAACCTGGAGTAGAGAGCATGCATTGTGGACACCGCAACAGTGGTCTGGTGTGATGTTTTCCGACGAATAAAAGTTTAGTTTGCAGTCTGATTCTCGCCGGACATTCATATGGAGAGCGCCAGGTACCCGTTACCACCAAGAGAACACCACTGAACGACACCGTTACGGTGGTGCAGGATGGCTCGTTTGGGGAGGAATTAATCTTGGTTCCAGAATTGACCTGCATGTTCAGAGTGTAACGATGACAGGCCACATCTATCGGGATGTCGTTCTGGAACAATATGTACGTTTGTTTCGGGGCGCCATGGGTGCTGAGTTTCTGTTTATGGTTGACAACGCCCGTCCTCACCGTGCTAACATTGTAGACGAATGCCTTCAATTGGAGGATATCACCCGTATGGATTGGCCAACATACTCACCGGACTTGAATCCAACAGAGCATGTGTGGGATATGCTTGGCCGACGAGTTGCAGCCCGTCAACCCCTCCCACCTGTCAACCGGAACTTCGGAGGACATTGCTTGATGAGTGGTGTAATATTCCCCAGGATCAGATTGATAATTTAATACTCAGCATGCCTAGGCGTTGTAAGGCCTGTATTGCATCGTCCGGGAGACATACTCCATATTAACCATCATACTAATCATGTTATACTGTTTTTTTTAAATAAGTTCTATTTTGAAAATTGCTTCAGGGAGTAAAAATCGCAATTTTTATTAATTATGTCAAACATATAGCATCGTTTTTGCTCTTTACCTTTTGTTTAATAAATAGACTTTACAAATAAGTCAAATTTGTTTTGCTTCTGTCCCTTTCTTTGCCTTAACTTCATTATCCTTAATTTATGGACATGAGTGTAGAATAACTATGAGCGCAGTTGATTTAAAAGTTCTTTGAAATTGTTGTAAATGCTTTATTGATTTATTTGTTTTTAATTTTTTGCACGTTTCCAAAGTGTGCGATAAATTGATTTTTATCATATGAAAAAAATAAAAAAAAAATAATATAATAATTCTACTTTAAAGTTAAAATTTACAAAATATATAAATATCTTTTTAAAAAAGAAATTCAAATATGAACAGTTTAATAATTTTATAGTCAAAGAAAAAAAATATATAAGTTGGTTATATTCTTGCGTTTTTATTTAACACTTCAAGTTATATTCTATCTGTGTTATAGTTATATTCATTCATTCTATTTCTTCAATTTGCTTTCAATTATACATACATAAAGATGTTTTTAAGTGAGAAATTAATATTACTATTTGTATTAATTCTGTGAGTAAATTATTGTTAAGATTTTTTTCAGAGAATAAAAACAGTACTGATTATGTTATAAATTAAGTAGTTCTTCGTCAGAAGAATCTTTTTATTTGTGGTTCTTTGTTCGCAAGTTCTGTGTTACATTTATTCAAATGTTCTAATCTGTCTTGTTTTCTTTTTTATCTCAGATCAATACATTTTTAAAATCCTCTCTTTAATAAGAGATTATAAGCTTTAAACCTATGATACTATGATTAACTTTTTCATAACCAGCAATACTATGTGAAACAAAGTGTTGTATTCCGTATGAATGTGACTATTATTTTCAATAAGTTGACGAAATTACATGAGAATTATTATAATTATCTTCAAACCTTATGATGAAATATTACCTAGTAATAAAGGAATAGTAAATTTTTTTCCCATCTCCAAATTTTTCACATCTAATGTAGTAAATTTTATTCTGCATTATTACAATTTTATGAAAATAGTGTGATACGGCAAAAATAAATGTATATAATTTTATGGTTGTAAAATTAAAAATTATAAAAGATAAACAAATTAGTTATCATAAATTTCAGTGATACAGAGATTTTAAAATGACAAATATGACAATAAATATTAATTTATACATTAAGTGCTGTGATAAATTTTTGTGCTATGATTCATTAAAGTGCTATGATTGTTTTGTACGACAAAACATTAAAAAGCCTGATGATCGAGTGGCTAGCTCTCTGGCGCTCGGTGACATAGGTTTCGGGTTGGAGTCCCGGTGGTTCCATGGATGTCTATAGATGTTAGGAATCCACTTTAAACCTTTGACTCGTCTAATAGGATCGTAGAACTTTGCGGGGGTCGTGTTACACGCGTCCGTAGCATCTCTTTCAGCTACACAGGCTCGCTGGGAGTTGCTAAATGAGTTACAGCAATGCAGCCCTTGCTTATAGCATAAAGATTAACTGTCTCTGTATTGCCAGCTGCATTAGAACAACAACACATTAAACGAATGTTAGTAGACCGGATCTCGTGTTTTCATGTTACGATTTTTCATATTGTAGCCCTCTCTGTAATTTATTGTATGCTAAAAATTCTGATACAGTATCAAGTATTAGGAAGGCAAGAAAAACAGGGATAGAACCAAATGATTTATTTAAATTGCAGTTAAATTTTTAACTAAAATTAATGTTACATTTTTAACTATTTGGTAATTTGCACTTACAGAATAAGATTTTAAAACAAGAGTTGTAGATTTATAAACAAAATTATAAATAAATTACTATCATCTCTTTTTTACATTAATTTAAACATACGTTAGCATCAATAGCAAAAATTAAAAAAATATCTGACTTTAAAAAAAAAAAAATTAAAATAAATCTCGCATCATCAGAAGTGGTCTAACAACTAACTACTATATAAGTCAGTTTCAAGGAAAATAACATAAAAAAAAAAATATAAAGAGAAAAAAATTATAATCCATAAAAAAATTACGATCCAACATAAATGGATCCATTAAACATTTACTGTAAGTTATTTCCTAAATCATATAGTTAGCATCAATAGCATAAACATTTTAAACATCTGTGGCTTTAAAAAAAATTAAAATAAAGCTCGCATTATTAGAAGGCTTGGTCTAATAACAAACTACTATATAAGTCAGTTTCAAGGAAAGTAAAATCAAAAAGAAAAAGAGGGAAAAATAATAATTCATTAAAAAAAAATTACTATCTAACATAAATAAATCCACTCTAGGTTAGTTCATAAATCATTCATTTCTTAAAAATATTTTTTTCTTCATCTGTATTGTATCTTAATCTAAAAACAATTCCCCAACCCACTTCAATCCCCTTTTCCTTTATTCTTTACATTCCTACAATCCTTAAGTACATTTTGCCGAGATAAGACCCGATTGCACATCACGCGATGCAACTATTTCTGCGCCATTTTCGAAACTTCTTTTTCCCCCTTTGAAGACGAAAATATTCTGCCCACCTCTTCTTTCGCCCATATTTTCGGTAGAAATGAGAAAATATGTCCCACATGACTCGAATTTTATAACTCGTTCCCCCAAAAAAGACTTCACATTGATTGCAGGCCATTTCAATAACGTTGGGCAGAAAGAAAAAAAAATATAAGCCCAGAAATATTAGGATGAGGATTATATCGGATTAAAAAATCCCTACCAGTCTGAAGTTTTTTATCCCTTCCATGATGATGATCCTAGAAATAAAAAAATATTTATTACTTGATATAAAGTGCTGGAGAAATAAAAATATAGTTCACTCTACTCCTGCATACTAAAAGCATATGGAGGAGGAAATATACTGAGCAAGAAACATACTATGCAAAATACAGTATTATAAATAAATAACAAAAAGCTGTGGAATATTTTACTGTTTTCAAACAACGGATTGAATTTATTTTTCTTTGAGTATTCATAATACATTAATCAAAAAATTAATGGTTTTATTACCATAATAAACTGAACAACACATTCTGAATTAAATACATAATAAATTATGCTTCACATTTTTAATTTATAATATTATTTTAACTATTTTTGGCGGAGGAAATACCTGAACTCTTAGGGATAATTTAATTTATTTTCAATGATCCTATCAATTGTATCAATGAAGTCAAATATCTTAGCCTAGGCATCGACAGGTAATTAGCCTTCCTAAAGCAAATGGAAATTATCGTAACCAAATTCTGGAATAAACGCACCCAAGTTTACTATAGTTGGGGAATATCTTATCAGCTTATCACTCCAAAATAAGGCGCTGCCTGATGGCCAACTGTCTAGTCTCTGGCCTTTGGTACCATAGGCATCAGGTTCTAATCCTGTCGGTGGTATGGATGTTTGCGAGTGGTTCTGAATCCCCTTTAAACTGTAGGTTCCAGTCTAATTAGCCTAAATTGTACACAAAATGACCATAGGGCGACAAACCAAACCAATTTTCAAAATAAGGCGCTACTCTCCAAACAAGTCCTCAAAACTTCTCTTATCTACGCTTCTCCAATTGAGGGACTTTCTGCTAAAACAAGATTCAAATCTGCAGAAAAAAAATACTTTGTATTGAAAAATTCCTTGTTATATTCATAATTAAACAATTCACGATGACTTGAACATCAAAAAAAGTCGAGGATTTCACCAAGAAAACCCCAAGAACCTTATTCAAAGAATCTAATTAAAGCCCAAATGTTCTTTGTCCACAGCGGAGGAACTGAAGAATATCCATAGTCTACAACCAAACGGTATCTGCCTCTAATATTTCATTAAATTTACCATGATACTTCGAAACTCATTGAAATTCCTTCATTAATTCTCAAGACCTATCCTTCATCCTAGAATTTATTTCTTCTATTTTGCCAAAGTTCATCCTTCCTGTCTAAAGTGCACTCTTGCCTTTTCATTAATTACTCCTCCTACTAAGACGAAGATGATTTCTCATCGTCATCTGATGTCGCTACAATCCAAACGTATTTACACTTGTTTCCCTACAATTCCTTTGGGGTTTTATCACCAATCTTTTTCCAGTTTAAAAGTTTTATATTATTTCTGCCGTCTTTTTCTCTTAATTTATACATTTCCTTTTATTTCCATTACCTTCTATCATAATTTTTAAAATTATGATTCTGAATAAATATCTGACATAGACACAGAAACTTAACCATCCGGTCCAATCTTGATTTGATTCGAGGAGAACCGTGATCGCAACCGTAGCCTTTGCACATGGATAGCCATACAGATATCGCGACCATGCAACTTGTGATGTTTGGTTGTATTCGTAAATGAATTTACCCTTGAAAAAATCACGTCGTTGACACCATTGGAAGATCTTTCCGGATATTGAATGCCATACCACCAAAAATATTTCATTATGTTATACATAGTATGATACTTCGTATGCCAATTCTGTTAATGAAAAACGGACAACGTATTGGCATTTATCAGTCCTTAATTTCCCTAACGTATTGTTGCATATAAAAGCATAATTACTTTAAAATGATAGCGCCATTTAGAGTTAAAAAATGAATTCTTCTAGTGTTATTATTTGAACAAAAAATATTATTTCCTTGCAAACGGCATTATTTGATATTTATTTTTATCGAAGTAATAATTTTTAATGTCTATTCTGTTTATCGGATAATTTTGTACATTGTATGAAGCAATTGTTTAAGATCGCGCTATTTTTTTCTTTGGCGGCCTGATGGCTAATTTGTTAGCGCTCTGAACTTTGGTACCATAAACTTTAGGTTCGAATACTGGCAGCGGCATGAATGTTTGTTGGTGGTTCGGAATCCACGTTAAATGGTAGGTTCCGATCTAATTAGCTTAAAGTGCGCACAAAATAACCCTAGAGCCACAAACCAAACCTGGCTATTTTTTTAACAACAAAAAAAGTTAGGTGAAACATTGAATGACACATTCCTTCAAAAATCATTTTTCTAAAAATCAGGAGGAACAATTATACAGCATAAAAAGAATTGCCAGCATTTATTTATTTAAGGACTGAGAGTATTCAAATTAAATTCCGGCCACTTGATACATCATATACACTGCATTATGCAGACAATTTTAATTACCCTCTCACCACCATTGCTGCTTATTACAAAGCACGATGAAGTCTTAAATAAATCCCTCGCAGCGCTGTATCCAAGCGCTTCCACAACATTGACAGAACGAAGCATCAGTCGCATGCAGCCCAAGTAGATGGCCGCTATCCACCACACTCTCGCCGCTGTAGTATCTCTGCAAACATCTAATTTTATCTCCGACCTAAATGGCCCGGGAAAACGCACATCCCCATCTTTTGCCCTGCTTGCCCATAAATTTTAAAACCCTTTGCAAACTCGTAAAGGAGCCTACCTTAAATTACGACAGAGCAGCCGCGGAATGCATTATTCAAAGGTGCAGACAGATCACGGTTTTGAAGACTGGAGTTCCGTCGTGTAACTGCATAATGCAGACATTAAAAGAAGGTGGTTTGGTTAAAGTGATAATTAAATGCTTGGATGTTCTTTGGATGTTTCTGCTCTTATTTTTTTCTTGAAGAATAGTTGGATCATTTGTCTCGATGAACGGGTTAAATAATGACATCAACTTCTTGTAAATGGTAATTAACATTTTGTTTTTACAAGATGTTTTACAATCGAGATAGGCAATATATTGTAGTGGTTCCCGAACCCCTAACATATGTTGCTAATTTTATGTGCATAATTTTGTTTTAATGGATAATTTTAGTTCTTTTAGAAAATTTATGTGGATAATTTTAGGTTTTTTTAGATAATTCTTCTATTAGTTTTTAGTATTTGAATAAAAAAAAACTCCTTTTGTGCAAACGGCATTACTTAATATTTATTTTTATCCAACTAATAATTTTTAATGTCCATTCTGACTTTCGAATCATCTTGTACATTGCGAGATTCATTTGCTTCAAATCTGGTTATTTTTTGACAACAATAATATGTTAAGGGGAAACTTTAAATGGCAAATTCCTACCCAAAATCATTTACTAAAAATCAACAAGAACAATTAACTATACCGCAGAAAATATTACTGCATAAAAAGAATTGCAAGCATTACATGAAGCATTTGCTTCAAATCTGACTATTTTTGACGACAACAAAAAGTTAGGTAAAACAATGAATAACAAATTCCTACACAAAATTATTTACTAAATATCAAGATAAACAATTATACGCATACAAAGAACTGCAAGCATTTATTTATTTAAGGACTGAAAGTGTTCAAATTAAATTCCAGCCACCTTGATACATCATATAAACTGCATTATGCAGACAATTTTAATTGCCCTCTCTCCACCATTGTTGCTTATACAGACCACGATGAAGTCTTAAATAAATCCCCAACAGCGCTTTATCCAGGCGCTTCCGCAACATTGACAGAACGAAGCACCAGTCGCATGCAGCCCAAGTAGATGGCCGCCATCCACCACGCTGGCGTTGTTGCTGTAGTATCTCTGCAAACATCTAATTTTATCTCCGACCTAAATGGCCCGGGAAAACGCACATCCCCGTCTTTTGCCCTACTTGCCCATAAATTTCAAAACCCTTTGCAAACTCGTAAAGGGCCTCCTTAAATTACGACAGAGCAGCCGTGGAAGGCATTATTCAAAGTGCAGACAGATCACGCTTTTGAAGACTGGAGAGTTCCATGGTGTAAATGCATAATGCAGACATTAAAAAAGGCGGTTGGGATAAGCGATAATTAAATGCTTGGATGTTCTTTGAACGTTTCTGTTATTGTTTTTTGCTTGAAAAGTGGGTGGAGCAATTAAAATGTTTTGAAAACATAATTAGAAGCTAATAAAGAATAGACAGTAGAAGTAGATGCTGCAAAATTATGAACAATGAAAATATAAAAGGCAGGAAAATTACATTAGAGAAGATATAAAGAAAGTATATAGATGTGTGGATTGCGCGTAGGTACTCAGTCAGCCTGTCCAATCTTGATTTGATTCGTGGAGAACAGCGTGATTAGCCGATAATTTGCTCATGTATGGAAAAAACCCGCATCGTCGATACTGTTAAAAGATGCATTCCATATATTGTTTGCCATACCACCAAAACTTTTCCCATCATGTTATACATAGTGTGGGGCTTCATAAGACAATTATGTTAATGAATAACGAACAATCTATTGAATATATATTAGTCTTTAATATCCCTAACGTATTTTTACATACTATAAAAGCATAACTGTTTAAATGATAGCGCAATTTATTGTTGAAAAAATAAATTCTTCTATTATTTTTTATTAACAAAAAATCATTTGGATGCAACCTGCATAATTTAATCAATATTTTTAACAAATTAATAATGTTTAATGTCTATCCTAACTAACGGATCACCTTGTACATTGTATGAAGCATTTGCTTCAAATCTGGCTATTTTCTGAAAATAACAAAAAAGTATGTGAAACATTAAAGGACAAATTCCTACCCAAAATGACTTACTAAAAATCAAGAGGAGCAATTATACGCATAAACATAATTGCATTTATTTATTGAAGTACTGAAAGCATTCAAATTCAATTCCGGCCACCTGGATACATCATATAAACCACATTATGCAGACAATTTCAATTGACCTCTCTCCCCCATTGTTGCTTAATACAAAGCACGATGAAGTCTTGAATAAATCCCCCAGCTCTCTATCCAAGCGCTTCCGCAACATTGACAGAACGAAGTACCAGTCGCATACAGCCCAAGTAGATGGCCGCCATCTACCACGCTGGCTCTAGCCGCTGTAGTATCTCTGCATCTAATTTTATCTCCGACCTAAATGGCCCGGGAAAACTCACATCCCCCATCTTTTGCCCTACTTGCCCATAAGTTTCAAAACCCTTTGCAAACTCGTAAAGAGCCTACCTTAAATTACGACAGAGCAGCCGTGGAATGCATTATTCAAAGGTGCAGACAGATCACGGTTTTGAAGACTGGAGTTCCGTCGTGTAACTGCATAATGCAGACATTAAAAGAAGGTGGTTTGGTAAACTGATAATTAACTGCTTGGATGTTCCTTGGGTGTTTCTGTTATTATTTTTTGCATGAAAAGTGGGTGGATCATTTGTCTCGATGAAGCGTGTATATAATGGCATTTAATTTCTTGTAAATGATAATTAACATTTTGCTTTTGTAAGAAGTTTTTCAAGTGAGATAGGCAATATATTGTAGTAGTTCCCAAACCGTGAAGGGATAACTTTATTGAATTTTTGGAGGTATTTGTGATTGTTACAGATCTTTTTTCAATGGTGAGGTTTTATTTACTGAATGATATAAGTTATACATTGGATGATCTATTATCTTAATTATTGGGTGGGTAGATCATTTGTCTCGATGAACTGGTTAAATAAAGCCATTAAGTTCTTGTAAGGGGTAATTAACGTTTTGCTTTTACAAGATGTTTTACAATTAAGATAGGCAATATATTGTAATGGTTTCCAAACATGTGAATAGATAATTTTGTTGAAATTTTGGGGTATTTGTGATTGTTACATTTTTTTTCGTGATGAGATTTTATTCATTAAACGATACAAATTATATCTTAGTAGATGTTCTATTATCTCAATTATTAGGGCTGTTTAACCTAGTTCTTAATTCATTAATTAACATAATTTTTGTAGTATTGTGAGGTTAAAATTTAAATGGATGGTAGGAAGTAATTTGAAAAATACTTTCGATTTATCAATAAATTATTATTAGTTATTTGCCTCCAAAGGGCAATTTAATTTCAGAACAGTTTGTTGATTTTAAAAATTTGAGTATGCACGATACTTTTTCTGTGAAATGTGTTGGAATGGTTTTCAGGTTGAAATGGCACAATACATTTCGATGTTGCAAAGATGGCCCTGAGAATGCTCATTCCATTTGCAACCATCTGAAGATTTTTTTTAAATCATCAGTAATCGAAACATAGTAATCGTGACAAAAGTCATGGCACGTCATGGTCACATGTCAGTCCAAAAGTTCTGTGCAAAGTCCAAAATGTACGTAAATGTCGTCCTTGAAAAGAACGTGCAAAGTCCAAAGTTTAGTGTAAGGATCCTTGAAAGGAGGATCTATCAACTTTCATCTCTTCCTCGTTATAGATATATTTTGTTCGGAAGACATGGTGGATCCTTACTAATACCAAAAGAAAAAAAAAATCTTCTGTTTGAAAACAAAAAAAATCTTCTAAAGTTTTTTGATATTAGAGAGTTTTTGCATGTTTTTTTATCGTCCAATATTTTTCTTCCTAGCGCGCATGCTAATAGGAAACATTGTACCTATTGCGCATGCGTATCTGTAATACTGCACTACTGAACTATTCCTATGTGCATGCGAGCTAGAAAGACAAATATATCAGAAGATTAAAAAACATTATGCAAAAATTCTCTATTTATATATTATATTAGTATGTTTCACATAGTGTGTTTCTTGCTCACTATAATTCATCCTCCGAATACTTTTAGTATGCAAGTATATACGGAATTCTATTTTTTTCTCCATCACTTTACATCAAGTAATAAATATTTTTTTATTTCAAAGATTATCATCATGGAAGGGATAAAAAACCTTTCAGACTGGTAGGGATTTTTGAATCCGATATAATCCCCATCCTAATATTTCTTGGCGTCTATTTTTATTTTTTTCTTTTCTGCCCAACGTTATTGAAATGGCCCCGCAATCAATGTGAAGTCTTTTTTGGGGAACGAGTTATAAAATTCGAGTCATGGGGGACATATTTTCTTATTTCTACCAAAAATATGGGCGAAAGAAGAGGTGGGCAGAATATTTTCATCTTTAAAGGGGAGAAAAAGAAGTTTCGAAAATAGCGCAGAAATAGTTGAATCGCGTGATGTGCAATCGGGTCTTATCTCGGCAAAATGTACTTAAGGATTGTAGAAATGTAAAGAATGAAGGAAAGGTGATTGAAGTGGGTTGGGGAATTGTTTTTAAATTAAGATACAATGAGGACGAAGAAAAAATATTTTTAAGAAGTGAATGATTTAGGGTAACTTTCAGTAAATTTTCAAGGGATTTATTTATATTAGATAGTAATTGTTCAATGAATTAATCTTAATTTTTTTTCGTTTATCCTTTTTGATTTTAGCTACTTTTCAACTAACTTAGATGTAGTCATATAGTAATTTGTCATTAGACCGCGTCTTCTGATATTTCGTGCTTTTTAACGCTCCGTACTCCTTGAAGCTCTTGTGGCCTGATGGCCAATTGGCTAGAGCTGTGGCTTTTGGTACCACAGGCTTCTGATTCGAATCCTATCGGTGTCATGGATGTTTGACAGTGTTTCGGAATCCACGTTAAACGTTTCAGTAAATTTTTAGGTCCTGGTGTGCATAAAATGGCCGTAGAACGACAAACCATATCTACAAATCTACCTTCTCTCAACTGACACCTCCGTTTTCTCCTTTTCCGCCTCCCATTATCGGTTCCAATGTCTAATGGACGAAAAAAAAAGTCCAAAGTCTAACGATGGCCAATCTGTCCTTGAATAAACCGCGAAAAGTCAAAAATTTAAGGTTAGGGCCAATCCGTCCTTGAAAAGATGATCTATCAACCTTGAACTTTTCCGAAGTAGCTATTCGAAATTTGTCTCGGGAAGACATAGTGGATCTTTACTACTACCAAAAAAAAAAAAACCATTCTTTTGTATGAAAATAAAAAATATTCTACAACTTTTTATTATTTATTTATACGTTATATTACTATATTTTGCATAGTACGTTGCAATATACTGAGCAAGAGCTCAGTATATTTAATCCTCAGAATGCTTTTAGTACGCAGGAATAGACTGAATTCTACTTTTTTCTCCATCACCTTATATCAAGTAATAAATTTTTTTTATTTCAAAGATTATCATCATGGAAGGGATGAAAAAACTTCAGATACGGATTTTTGAATCCGTTATAATCCCCATCCCAATATTTCTTGGCGTCTATTTTTATTTTATTTTTTGCCCAACGTTATTGAAATGGCCCCGCAATCAATGTGAAGTCTTTTTTGGGGAACGAGTTATAAAATTCGAGTCATGTGGTCCCATATTTTCTTATTTCTTCCAAAAATATGGCCGAAAGAAGAGGTAGGTAGAATATTTTCGTCTTCAAAGGGGAGAAAAAGAAGTTTCGAAAATGGCGCAGAAATAGTTGAATTGCGTGATGTGCAATCGCGTCTTATCTCGGCAAAATGTACTTAAGGATTATAGAAATGTAAAGAATCAAGGAAAAGGTGATTGAAGTGGGGTTGGTGAAGTGTTTTTAGATTAAGATACAATGAAGATGAAGAAAAAATATTTTTAAGAATAGATGATTTAGGGCATAACTTTCAGAAACTTTTCGTGGAATTTATTTAGGTTAGATAGTAATTTTTTAAGGAATTACATTAAATTTTTTTTCTCCAATCAGTCCACAGTCACATCCAATCAGTAGTCTCCTCATGGGTGAATTGAGAAGGGACAGCTTCTATTGTGGTAGAGCACTCGTAGGTGGAAATCTGACTTGACCCCGCTGAAGAAGGCGCTGGCTTATTGCGAGGACTTTTAGGGGAAACTATCCGTCATTTGAGTATGGTATCAAAGGAAAATCTGAAAATCTCTCACCTCTTTTAGCGTCTGTGTAATTTTTTTAACATAGCAAATTTAAAAATAAAATGTTTTTTTTAAAAATATTTTTGTATAATAATTAAATTAGCTTATTTTCAGAACATTCTCAAAGTACTAATAAACGGTAATTTTATAAAAAAGATAAAAATGAGCAAACTGTGTTTAACAGTTTATGAGATTATTCTCATCAAAAGTATGCAATCATCTCTGCTGTTTGCTTTTTAGAGCTCTTCCTTAGTGGATGTATACAACTCCCTCTTAATCTACTTGCCTTTATTCCCATCGTAAACTTACAATCCACGCCTCAAACAATACACTCAATTTACTTTCCATCCCAACACCCCACTCGCTTTTCTCTACACGTATACCCTCCTATCTCTGCAGAATGTATCCGTCAAAAGGCGGTGTTCAACGTTTTCCTCACTTTTACGATTCTGGGAGGCTTTGGCCTCTATCTACTCTGTCAGCAGTAAAACTGGAGCCATAAACTGACGCAAAATCTCATACCAGAAATGTTTTGTGGGACCCCTAGCGTTTGGGCAATGCTTAAACCCCGCTTTTCTCCATCGTAAAGGAAAAACAAAAAACGAATCCTCGGACATATTCGGTTAAACTTTGAGTTTTAATTTTTTTTTGTAAGCCTCCCAGGGGAAAAAGGAAACTTCTGAAAGGATGCATCGAAATTTTAAAGGGTCTTCAAATATTTTTACTGCTCCCATGGAGGCAGGGAAAAAAACTGCTCAAGGATTGTTGAGGGAAAGGAATTCTGGGATCAATTTGCGACTTGCTTTTGGATCCTTGCGATGTTGGGGTTGCGCTAATCTGTGGAATTGACTTATCGTGAACGGTTGCAGTTATGCTTCATCCAGATATGAATTCATTAAATACAGTGGACGCTGAAAGTGTGAGCTATTAAAAGTGGGAACTGATTCCCTTCTGATCTATATTTCTTCGGGTTTGTCATTAACCGCCAGAAGAATATCCATTTGCAATTAAGGGCGCTTTCTTGAGGCTTTTAAGGACTGTTTTCTGGTTTCTTTTAGTCCCAGATGGATAATTCAATGATCTTCATTGCTGTTTCGCTACTTTAAACGGTTGTTAACGTTTTTAAAAATTTTATCTTTTAACATATAATTGAAACATTTTCGATATAATTTATTTCACTTTTTATATTAATGACACTACTAATCCAGTATCCACTTCATTATATGAACTGAACAATCATTATTCATTTTAGTATATTGGAATATCATTTAACAATAATTTAGCATTATAATGGAGAAGAAAACCATTATTTTAGCGATATTACTTTATTTCTATTTAAATATTCTGTGGTTTATTTAAGTAAATGAACAGTTCTTAATGAATTGTGGATTGTCCGAAACAATCTTAAGCAATGGAATTTAATGGAAGAATTAGCCAAATAATTTGCTTGATTTTAAATAAGATTAAAAGAAAAGATACAGGTGCATCAATAGGTATATTTGCATCATGTAGGAATTTATAACCTTGACCAAGATAATGTTAAAATGTATGTACCTAGCATAGAGACTAAAAGCTTCAATTCCGTTAACTTGTCCATTTTCGAACTAAAAGATTTCAACAGGTTGTATCTTTCCCAAGACATTCTTGTAGAATATAATTAGAATTTAAATAAAAGGATCATTTTTCTAGGTTGAAAATACGTAGATTCTTACAAGATTAGAAAATATATTTTTGAATTAATTTCAGATATGCTGAAATGGAAAGTATTGTTTATGTATAATATTTTAACAAGACAAATTAAAAAAAAAAAACAATTCAGAAAGAAAATTAAAATTAAAATGCTCCTTTTAAAATATTTCGGTGTAATAATTAATGTCCCTTATTTCAGTACACTTTCAAAATACGAATAAAATGCTGTTTTATAAAAAAAATAAAAATGAGCATTATTATATTTTTAAGTTCGAACTTTACTGCATACAAACTGTGTTTAACAGTTTATGAGATTCCCCATCAAACGTATGTATTCATCTCTGCTTGCTTGATTTTTAAAGTCTTTCTTTGCTTTCATTTGGGACAAACTCCTTAGTGGATGTGTACCTCCCTCTTAATCTACTTGTGTTTATTCCCATCGTAAACTTACAATCCACGCCTCAAACAATGCACACAATTTACTTTCCATCCCAACACCCCATTCGCTTTTCTTCACACGCATAACTCTTCTATCTCTGCAGAATTTGTCCGTCAAAGAACGTTTTCCTTACTTTTACGATTCTGGGAGGCTTTGGCCTCTATCTACTCTGTCAGCAGTAAAACTGGAGCCATAAACTGACACGAAACCTCGTTCCAGGAATGTTTTGTGGGTCCCCCAGCGATCGGGCAATGCTTAAACCTCCTTTTCTCCATCGTAAAAAAAAAAAAAAAAACGAATACTTGGACATATTCGGTTAAACTTTTTGTTTTATGGTTTTTTTTTTTCTAAGCCTCAAAGGGTGAAAAAAGGAAACTTCTGAAAGGATGCATCGAAATTTTAAAAGGTCTTTAAATATTTTTACTGCTACCATGGAGGCAGGGAAAAAACTGCCCTTAAAACTGCTCCAGAATTGTCGAGGAAGGAATTCCGGGATAAATTTACGACTTGCTTTTGGATCCTTGCGAAGTTCGGGTTGCGTTGTTCCGTGGAATTAACTTATCGCGAACGGTTGCAGTTATGCTTCATCCAGATATGAATTCATTAAAAAGAGTGGACGCTGAAAGTGCGAGATATTAAAAGTGGGAACGGATTCCCTCCTGATCTATATTTCTTCGTGTTTGTCATTAACCGTCAGAAGAATATCCATTTGCAATTAAGGGAGGTTTCTTAAGGCTTTTAAGGAATTTTTTTATGGCTCCTTTTAGTCCCGGATGGATAATTCAATGATTTGCCCTTGCTGTTTCGCTACTTTAAACGGTTGTTAACGTTTTTAAAATTGTCTGTTAACATATACTTGAAACTTGTTCGAGACCATTTATTTCACTTTTTATATTAATGGCACTGACATCAAACGATCCACTTCATTATAAGTAATTAAAAATAATCATTATTCATTTTAATATATTGGAAAATCATTGAACAAAAGTTTCGTACTATAAGTATTTATATCATTAAGTATTAAATATATATTTTAAGTATGAGGCCTGAATGGCCGAGTAGCTAGCGCCCTGGTGCTCGGTACCAATGGTTTCGAGCGGTGCCATACTTTACTTGTAGGCCTTTAAACTGAAGGTCTTGGTCTGCTTAGCCCTCGTGTGCACAAGATGACCAAAAAACAAATCGACAAAACCAAAAACCTCTGGCGCTCGGTGGCACAGTTTTCGAGATCTAATCCGAGCGGTGCCATTGATGTTCTTAGGGTTTCAGAATCAATTTTAAGCCGTAGGTCTCGGTATAATATGATCGTAGAGAGTTATGCGTAGGGCGGATAAACCTATCCTTTAAAAACATAACATCTCCTGTCTAGAAATATGCCATTAGACGGATGGTCTTGGCCCACCATGGAGCAGTTGCGTCAATGATGATGATGATGAAATTTAAAAAAACAATGTGAGAAAGTATATTAATATTAAAAATGTTTTTATAAATATTTCTGTGTAAACATTCAATTGGCTAATTTTCAGTACACTATCAAACTACTAATGAACCCTAGTTTTATATAAACGATAAAAAAATGAGCAAAGACTTAAACCTTAAATTTGACGTTATTATATTTTTAAATTCGCACCTTTACTGCATACAATCTGTGTTTAACAGTTTATGAGATTATTCCTAACAAAAGTGAGCAATCATCTCTGCTTGCTTGCTTTTTAAAGTCCTTTCTTAGGGGATGTATTCCTCCCGCTTAATCTACTTATCTTTATTCCCATCGCAAACTTACAATCCACGCCTCAAACAATGCACACAATTTACTTTCCATCCCAACACCCCACTCCCTTTTCTTTACACGCATAACTCTTCTATCTCTGCAGAATGTGTCCGTCAAAGGGCGGTGTTCAACGTTTTCCTCACTTTTACGATTCTGTGAGGCTTTGCCCTCTATCCACTCTGTCAGCAGTAAAACTGGAGCCATAAACTGACACAAAACCTCATTCCAGGGATGTTTTGTGGGTCCCCCAGCATTCGGGTAATGCTTAAACCCCCCTTTTCTCCATCGTAAAGAAACACAAAAAACGAATCCTCGGACATATTCGGTTAAACTTTTTGTTTTATATTTTTTTTCTAAGCCTCAAAGGGAAAACGGAAATTTCTGAAAGAATGCATCGAAATTTTAAAGGGGTCTTTAAATATTTTTACTGCTACCATGGAGGAAGGGAAAAAACTGCCCTTAAAACTGCTCCAGGATTGTCGAGGGAAGGAATTCCGGGATAAATTTACGACTTGCTTTTGGATCCTTGCGAAGTTGGGCTTGCGTTGCTCCGTGGAATTAACTTTTCGCGAACGGTTGCAGTTATGCTTCATCCAGATATGAATTCATTAAATAGAGTGGACGCTAAAAGTGTGAGCTATTAAAATCGGGAACGGATTCCCTCCTGGTCTATATTTCTTCAGGTTTGTCATTTGCAATTACGGGACGTTTCTTAAGGCTATTAAGCACCGGAAGGGTTTTTTCCGGTTTTTTTTTAGTCTAGATGGATAATTCAATGATTCGCCGTGCTGTTTTGTTTGCTGTAACGGTTGTTAACATTTTTTTAAAATGTGTCTGTTAACGTATACATGAAATTTGTCCGGTATAATTTATTTCACTTTTTATAGTAATGGCACTGCCTGCAAACAATCCACTTCATTATAAAAATTTAAAAACAACCAT